>NMRA01000104.1:624717-638486 GCA_002633005.1 Phoronis australis | reverse complement strand
GCCGGTTCAGTCTCCACTTGATCACTGAGTACACCAGAGGCGGGTTTACAGGGGAGGGGTGGGGTTTCAGGGGGTTCAAACTCCCCCTCGGACAGGATCAAAGATAAAAATTGAAATAAATTTCGCCAGGAAAAGGAAATCAGCTACTAAAAACCACAAAAATGTTACACGGGAGAGGGGACCCGATCCCGACCCGCTCAGCGCTGAGCCATTCTCAATGAATCGCGACAATTAATTCGACACCTGTGACACTCGATTTTCACATATCTTCATCTGGAGCTAACGTATTATTTTTTCTTAGTTTAACGTATAAATGATAAATTTTGAACAATTTCCTCAGCTCAGCAAGTGCAGTTATAAATTTATTTTGTTGTTTTATTAGAGCAACTGGATAATTTATTTGAAAACAGAAAAACGCGTTCGGTGGGTTAATTTTCGGTCTAGTTTGTTATCATTGACAACGAACAATCTCATTGTGCAATTTTATCAATCAGCATGCTTGGTAAAATCGAGAAAAGTAGCTCTTAGTATTTTCTACTTTCTTGTGTATTTTTCATGGACATATAAAAATTAAACTTTTGAACAAAATGTTTACTTTTTAAAACACGTCGTTTGTTTATAACTGTGTTTTATAAAAACAGGTGCCGTGGTGTTTGCACTTGTCTTAGTCTTCATTAGCGACTATCGATCATTCAAAAACTGGTATTCAATATCCTATAACGTGATGACTAAAAAAATCCTTAAGTGAATTTAAAGATGTCTCGTAAATGACAAATTATGTCCCGTAAGTGAGGGGCAAGTGATATTGTGACGTTAGCTATTATTTCTGACCACCAACACTTCAGGAAATAACTGGTATCAGGAAGAGATAACCAGGCCTGGTTATCTCTTCCTGCTGGTATGAAGTAATGACGGATAGTATACGTATTCAAGGCTATTTGTTGTCACCTGTATGAGTTGATGTAACTGATTATGTAATAAAAATGACAACAGATTATAATTCAAGCGTCTGTGTTGTAAGAAGGCACGTGGAGACATTTGTAACACAACTCACATTGTACATGTATTGGTAAATCCAAAAGTTTGCATTCAACATTTTTAAAACATTTGCTATACAATTGGGCCTGATATCTAACACCTCACAAGTCACGTCCCGTAAATGACGACTTAAGGTAATTCAAGCGTTGACAATTGGGCTAAAGACTGTTAAGGTTAAAAACCTTTTGACGGCAATTTTAACTCGGCTTTAAACTTTATTTGGAGAAATCAAGGTAGTCCAGCAATTCATCTAGCGCCTTGAACACTCTGCAGCTTTCCCAGTAGATGCGAGGTCCAGGACGAGCTTCAAGATGTCATCTTTCCGTAGCCAAATGTTGTTTCCTTCGGCCACGTTGAAACAATCCACTCACTGGACGGCTGCAAGAAGTTGACTTCCACAGGCAAGTCGACATCATGTGTGTCCACGACTTGTCCAAGATATCGACGACCTTCCGCATATTTACAAACACAATTGCCTTCCTTCACTTATATAATGACTTCTTTGGCCTCAGCTAACACTCTGTTGTTTTCTTGTCTTTCGACTTTTTATACTCCTGTCAGTTCTGACACTGGTACGAAATTCCCAACTAGTTCACTTTCTCTGTCTTCTAAGCCACTCGTCACCAAGTTGTGCCTTGTTACGGGCTCTCGAGACTATTCCTTCATCCGCTGCGACTTAGATGTTGACATTCTGCAACGCAAACCAATGTGACAAACTCTAATTAATAGGAACTAAATAAAATAAAAAGATGTCATCATTATTTTTGCAAGACCAGGTGCATTAAGTCATGTATCGTCACGGATAATAATTCAATTACTACTTAAAAATGAATTGAATATTGAGTGAAAATAAAACAAATCACTTACGGGACAATGGATGTCATTTACGTGACAATTTTTTTCGAGAACTTATCAACTTGAAGACCAACGTCAAGCAAATTCTAATCAAAGTATGTTTCACAGAAAGCATTTCGTCACTTCTTCTAGTACGTTAATAACAACCCTAAAACATGTGAATTATAAAAGTGAGATTACTGAAAATTTACCCAAAAGCTCTACTGACTTCTTTAGCGAGTATTTTCAGACAGTATCAAAGTCGGCTGTAAAAGCGTACGTGTTCGTTTTTGAAAAATTGACCTATATTCATGTCACACATGCAAATAGCAGATGAAATTCAAGAATTGGACTTGACCTAATTATAAAATTGTCGTCCCGTAAATGAAGGCTCGTAAATGATAAGCAACCAGTTTCAAATGCCAAATTTTGTCCTAAATGTCCGCCAAAAACTTTCAAAACTGTGCATTGATTTCGCACATCACCATTGATAGCTTTGTAGAGTTATTTTAATTTCCACATGTGCACTATTGTTGAGTATATGCACGTCTCGTAAATGATTCCAAAAAAAATCCACCGCGCTTCTGGAAAAGCAGTGTCACACAACCACTTTCAGATGAGGCAAAGCTTTAAAAAATTAATGCCATCGCCGTTTTTTGTGTATTACAAATTATTGATCGCAAAGTCACTAAAAAGTCTCTTGAAACTTTTCAACAAAAACACGCCAATGAGGTCTCGTAAATGATTTGAGATTTGGCTTCACTCAGTAAACATGGTAGTACTTAAAATTTATTTTTTGTTGATGGAAAACGTTGGCTTTCTCTTTGAATATGTCTCGTTGAGTTTCCAAAACGCAATTATTCGTTTCCGAGATTGGACAAGTTATAGCTTAGCTAGCTGTTTCTACGTTGTCGTTTTTTCAGTTTCACGCAATTTTATCAGTATGGAACCCCAAGCTACATGGTTCATTGTGACACCAACCATGTAAACTGTAGCCGGTCATAAGACACAGCACCCACATTAGACATATTTTTCTTTATTTTAAAGGTCTTTTGACGTTGTCTCATGACTTAGGACATTCTCCTTGGTGAGCTGAACATTGGCTTCACCATTCAATTGTCGTGATTCATTGAGTCTCGCGCTACGCCGCCTCGGATTCACTCCATCCTAAACGCCCCCTTACTGAAAACGTAGATTTGCCACTGAGTTTACATTTATTTAATTTTGGAGAAGATATCGAGACTGAAGTGCATTCGCGTTTTGCTAAGTTACTATCAACGTCATTCATTTAGACCAGTCCAATCGCGAGCCAGAAGAGGGCGGTAGCCTACCGTCCAGTCTCTTCACCGTGATTTATTTGTAGTGCTTGGACTTGAAATTCTGCTTCATTTCAAGATAGCTTATGTGTGAGCTTGAAATACCCGAGTAAAGGTGGAAAGGTCACTCAAGGAGTCACGTTTGCCTGGACTAAAATTGCACTAGTCTAAAGCTAATCATATGTTCATAAAACAAAGTAAATGTTAAGTACATTTTATGAGTTTTTTAGCCAGCTTTTTATTTTATTCTTCAAACAATGATCTGTTAATCACTTGCATGTTCTTCCGATTTTGTGACACACATTCCGGTAAAGGAGATCTAGGGGTGAAAAAAAAGAATTGTTCAAACCGAGCAGAGAACTGCAGGAAGTACCACATAAAAAAGCTAAGAGTTCGTTCGAACTGAACAACTGCTACTAGCACTTTAACGCTTTCCAAAATCACGCATGCGCGATCTTGAGAGTAGAAAAAGTTTAAGTTCAAGTATACTACAGCTTTCAGGCGCGAAGGTCAAGCATGGCCGTCCAAATTGACACATGTGACCGCTTAGCAGAAGTCCCACAGAATATTAGCTTGCTCTATAATGTTTCGTAGCATGGATATTCAACAAGACAATGTCTGCTGCAATTCAGACAATAGATCGTGGGACAGTTCACAGGATTTGCTCAGGGCAAGTGGTGCTGACACTTGCCTCTGCGGTCAAAGAACTGGTTGAGAATGCGATAGATGCTGGGGCCAGCTCAATCGACGTTCGGCTGAAGGAGTATGGGAGTGAAGTGATCGAAGTGGTAGACAATGGAGGTGGTGTGGAAGAGAGCAATTATCAAGGACTAAGTATGTGTTAGCGTAGCCAGCCAGTCGTCAAAATGTATATTTAGTATACAGCTTTGACTTTGTACCAATTAAGGCTTAGTATTACTATTATTAGTTAGCGGAGTACTAGTCTTGGTGTTATTCATACAGCTAGCCCGAATGCTAGCTGGCTGGCCAACACAGGCCTAACTAAGGCTAAGTTCTCTAGACAGCCGTGACCACCGTCTCTAGTCAGATAGATACGGTGTAGCTCCTGTAGACTCTAGTCAGCTAGAGACAGTGGTCACTGTCTACAGTTTGGGTAGACAATGATAAAAAGCTTTTTGACACACGCATGATCGTTGTAGTTATCATTCCTGCCGACAGGTGTCACAGTTTTATAATGGCGGTCACTCGAGATTGGCTGGGCCGCAAATGAACATCTCGTAAAAACGGTGAATGCATGAATAAAAAGAGCCTAATCGGCACGAGTAATACATTTTTGGAATCACCATGATCACCCTGATGAGAGGATTCAGGAAATATTAATATCAAGTATGTACGTTAATGGAGTCGGATTGTAAACTGCCTTTCTGGGTCAACCCTGAAATGGTCATACCTGCAGGCTGCCGCTATCGCCATAGGTACATTGGTCTTTGAGGTAGTATCGGCAGACATTAGGTGGCTATGAAGACTCTAAATTGTGAGAGAATGCTCTCCTGGCCTCGTCTACACAATCTATGCAAGTAGGACCTGCAAAGAACAGTTCCCGTGACCTGCGGGGGGATGCAAACTCCGCCATGTCTTGTTTGAGGTATAAAAGTGTACCACTATATATGGGTCCCAATATACATGTACATGCAGATACTTAAAATTCACATCTAGTGAAATATAATCACAGATCACAAAAAAACTAAGAACAAAATTAAATACATGTCGAATAGTCTCGGCCCCACGACACTGGGCAAGAAGACCACCGCATGTTTGTGAACGTCATTTGCGGTCCCATGTCAGGACCTCTTCCCGGGGAAGGGTTGGGCTGGAGGTCCTCTCCATATCGTCGGCTGCCACCTCCCGTCGTCTTTCCCTCGCTGCATCGGCCTTTAGTCGATTGCGGTTCGTCTCCCACTTGTCATCCATATCCTCGTGGCTGTACTTGCTGCTGTGCCTCCTCTCTGAGTGCGCAGACGTGCTTTNCGGTAATTAAAATTATACGGATGAAAAGAAGATTTAAATGTGTGCAGTTTTAGTGTTTGGGGGGGGGGGCTCAAACCCAATTTCAACTGTCAAATTCGGAACACGGCGTATTCGTAACGG
Source organism: Phoronis australis (assembly GCA_002633005.1). Lineage (NCBI taxonomy): Eukaryota > Metazoa > Phoronida > Phoronidae > Phoronis > Phoronis australis. Next base: position 633,189 of record NMRA01000104.1, on the reverse strand, counting down.
AGCTATGGCTAAGTATAGGCTCTCCCGCGATATCCCAGGCGACCGGCAGTGGCGCTGCGCACTACGACTCCGTTTTCGTCGTCTGCTCCACTGTGCAATGAAGAAAATTTACTTCATTTTTTAAAGAGAATGGAACCTGATTGACGATGAAAAAATAGAAGCTGCTGGTAAGATGTGAATTTTAATCGAAGCCTAAGTGAATTACTCAGAAACTCGCAATACTCTCTTTGTCAAACCTTATCTTAAGACGATTTCCAAAGCAATCCCGTCATTATTGCCAACACGAAAAACGGATTTGGTCTTTTGGGCATTTGAAGACTATTTTAAATACGACAAATTTGTTAACAATAGATGGCACAAAATATAAAACGTGTAATCATTACGAAAAGAAGTAGGTTTCGCGCGCAAACGCTGTGGACCATAAACAAGTTGGTCTTTTAGTATGAGATTTGTAAAATCGTGGTGGTGTAGTGGTAACGCACGCGCTCTCTATCTGCCAGGTCGTGAGTTCGAGTCTTTGGTACGTTCAGTTTTTCCTGTTTGACACGTTCTCCGTGTTTTTTTTTTCTTTTTTTCTTGGATAATACTTCAGGAATCAAGGAAAATGCTTGATTTTTAGAGGTAAAAACAGAAAAATTTCCTGGGCGGGAGGGGGGTTTCCCCCCATACCGTGCTATGCTCATCTACAATCGTGGTTCAGTTTGCGCAAATGCTTACAGCCGGACAAAAAATGTTGGGGCCCCCCTTGTGATATCCTAGATCCGCCACTGATTTAGTATACAGCTTTGTACCAATTAAGGCTTAGTATTAGTTAGCGGAGTACTAGTCTTGGTGTTATTCATACAGCTAGCTAGCCCGAATGCTAGCTGGCTGGCCAACACAGGCCTAACTAAGGCTAAGTTCTCTAGACAGCCGTGACCACCGTCTCTAGTCAGATAGATACGGTGTAGCTCCTATAGACTCTAGTCAGCTAGAGACAGTGGTCACTGTCTACAGTTTGGGTAGACAATGATAAAAAGCTTTTTGACACACGCATGATCGTTGTAGTTATCATTCCTGCCGACAGGTGTCACAGTTTTATAATGGCGGTCACTCGAGATCGGCTGCCGCAAATGAACATCTCGTAAAAAGGGTGAATGCATGAATAAAAAGAGCCTAATCGGCATGAGTAATACATTTTTGGAATCACCATGATCACCCTGATGAGAGGATTCAGAAAATATTAATATCAAGTATGTACGTTAATGGAGTCGGATTGTAAACTGCCTTTCTGGGTCAACCGTGAAATGGTCATACCTGCAGCTATCGCCATAGATACATTGGTCTTTGAGGTAGTATTGGCAGACATTAGGTGGCTATGAAGACTCTAAATTGTGAGAGAGTGCTCTCCTGTCCTCGTCTACACAATCCATGCACGTAGGACCTGCAAAGAACAGTTCCCGTGACCTGCGAGGGGATGCAAACTCCGCCATGTTTTGTTTGAGGTATAAAAGTGTACCACTATATATGGGTCCTAATATACCTGTACATGCAGATACTTAAAATTCACATCTAGTGAAATATAATCACAGATCACAAAAAAACTAAGAACAAATTAAACTAAATACATGTCGAATAGTCTCGGCCCCACGACACTGGGCAAGAAGACCACCGCATGTTTGTGAACGTCATTTGCTGTCCCATGTCAGGACCTCTTCCTGGGGAAGGGTTGGGCTGGAGATCATCTCCACATCGTCGGCTGCCACCTCCCGTCTCCCTCGCTGCATCGGCCTTTAGTCGATTGCGGTTCGTCTCCTACTTGTCATCCATATCCCCGTGGCCGTACTTGCTGCTGTGCCTCCTCTCTGAGTGCGCAGACGTACTTTTGGCGCCACAGGTTCGACACTTGTATACCTTTAGCTGGCGAGCGCACATCTTCTCATGTCGTTTAAAATTTGGCTGCCCTGCATTCCTTGCAGGGATAGCACCGTTGCCTCACTCACCGAGGTGCCGACACCACTTCCGCTGACGTTCCCACCAGCCGGCTCCCCACTTCCTCCGGCCGCGATCCTCCCTGTACTGCCAAGTACATCGTTAGCCACCGTCTGGTTCATTCCGGGGTTTGACTTCAAGTGCCGCAAGTGTACCCCCCAGGACAACTTTAAAAATCATCTAAGCCCCTCCTGTTTCTCATAGGATTCGCTGCCACATCTACAATTTCCTTGGGATCGCAAAAATCATTCGAAGACTAGGAGTCTGGGCGCATTGCCCTTCCTGTGACCTAGCCTACATCATTCCTCGATAGTGCATGCATCCCTGCGGGTTGGCTCTGGGTACTCTTGTTTGCATATTCTCAGTACTCCTGCCGTCCTCTGCGTTGCCGTCTAATTCGTTTCCACCCTCGCACAGTTTCAACTGGTCGACATGCATGAGGACAAGCCTGTCAGCTCCCCTCTGTATCTCGTAGAGAACGTCACTGACTCTTGAACAAACCTCGTAGGTGCCCGACCAACCAAGACCCAACTTTTAGTTCGTCGTCGGGGAATACTATCGAAAAACGAGATCACCTTGTTCAAAATGGCGGAATTTTTCTCTCCTGTCATAATAGCTCTTTTGGCATCGAAAACTACCTCCCAAGCTCTCCCTGGCCATTTCCCACGCCGACTCCAATGCGTCGCCTAGCCATTCAACGTATTCTGGCGAAAAGGAATCAGGATGACCTTCTGAAGGCTGACGTGCCATCACGTCCACAGGCAGAGGCACCTCCCTACCAAATACCATACGGTAAGGTGAAAAACTGGTGCTGTCATGGACGGCAGTGCGGTAAGCCATGAGCACGTAGGGCAGATGGTTGTCCCAATCATGCCTGTGTTTGTCCACAAACATGGCTAACATCTGCTGCAGGGTGCGGTTGAATCTTTCTACCATGCCGTCCGACTGGGGCCTGTAGGGGGTGTTCCGGGTCTTCTTTTTACCTAGCTTCCTGCAGAGCTCCGGAAACAATTTACTCTCGAACTCTCTCCCCTGGTCGGCAAAATCTATCATCAGCTTGTCGGCTACTATAAGTGCAGTATGATTAGGAATAGCATACGCCTCGGTCCATTTGGTGAAATAGTCCGCCACGACCATATCATAGACTTCGGGAGGGATCGAGGATGTAGATGGGGATCCTCTGGAACGATGCGCCAGTATGTCCTTGTTGTTGAGGTGCCTTGCCATTTCCAGGACCTGGCTTCCGCTGCGCACACATAAGGCACTTCTTACACCAGTCAGCAACATCACCCTGCAGCCCTGGCCAGTAGAACCGTCTGCAAACAGGCTCTGTGGTCTTGTTCCTTCGTAGATGACCAGCGATTTGTTGCCAGTATTCTGGTTCTCACTAACTGTCCTGTCGCAAGCTCCGCCCCCTTGCGAAAGGTCGACAAAGGTGTTGTTTGTGGGTAAAATGGCGGCTTAGAAATGAAGGTCTGTCAAGATTGCTGCGTTTTGATTGGTCTGTTAAACCGTTTTTCAAAATCCTGGTGACAGGTCAATTCTGCTGGGTGTGCAACATAATTGGGCCAATTACTAAACCTGCAAGGATCAGTTACAGTTAAAAGTAAACTGAGTGTGTAGTACAATTCTTGGCATGTCTGTAAGGCTAAGCATTCTCTTTTATTTATTTTCAGCTCTGAAACATCACACTTCCAAGATTCAAGATTTCTCAGACCTTGTCAATGTAGATACATTTGGATTCAGAGGAGAGGCACTAAGTTCATTATGCGCCTTAGGGTAAGGAGGTTTTCATGCAACCACAAAGTGTCTCAACATGAGTGTTCTCTACTTATTAAAATTTTTAAGAGGACGGAACCGTGCTTGGCCACTTAAAATTTTAATCTTGTTTTCTGTATTTTAGAATACATGTTTGTTGAAGTATGTCATTTCAAGAATTAGTGAACTCTGTGCATACTGAAAATGGGTTTGATTTTAGTTCAAATTTTTACCAGTGGTGGCACTGTAACCTGCCACTCCCACAATTTATTTTTAGTCAAACAGTAAGCTTTTGTTCTTCATCAGATAAAACTCCCTGGATTTGGTCGTGCTTTCCTTTTCTACACAACTTGAATGTGTTCTGGGTGATTGGGAACCTTTTAAAGATAAAGCTGCTTCTAACACTGTCCAGAATCTAATGCGTTACTCAAAATCAATGCTGATCTGTTATACCTGTAGCTAATGTAGTCCTGTCGACACGAATCAATGCGATGGAATTCCTATCCGCTCAGTCAGATAAATGGACACTCACTTGAAAATTGGTGTCATCTTGAACGCCCAGTTTGCAAAATCCTACATGAAGCCCTTGTCTGTTGTTCAATTGATATAGTCTTGTTTGTCGCCAGATGTGTCTCCATTACTACACGCCATCAGAGCTGCACTGTGGCTGCCAAGTTGGACTATGATCACCATGGTAACCTGATCAGACAGACACCTTGTGCCAGACAGGTGAGCTTTACTGTAAGATGATACAGAGGAAGTTAAGTATTCCTGATTTAGTTGTCATACGCAATGTATTGACACATGAGTTGCTGTTTGAACAAGAGTAAAACCTGTTAAACATTGTAAAGACATTTTTCAAGTGGAACTTGCACTCTAATTCCTTATCTCTGTGATTGATCGGTAAAATTAGTTAGAAACACAACGTATAGCGATGATGTGAATATGAAGTAGGTTGAAAATTGCCAAATGTTTTTAGAACGAGTTCTTTTTCTAAAATGATCCGCCCGTAAATCACTCAACCATGTCCTGGAAGTATTGTGTCATGATGTTGGTGAATAACACTGCATGATGCGAGTTATGAGCCCCCAATGTACATCATTAGTACAAAGGTCAGCTATTTGCAGAATTTTTTGTTTTCACATTTACAAGTTGTCAATGAATACAACCGCACTTTGTTTAGCGTAGATGATGTTCAAATAGCATTGTCGTTTACTTCCTGCTATATATTACTCAGAAGTATGCAAATACATCAGATTCTTTAATCTCTGCTCTTTATTCATCTTGATCCAGTTATGGCATTACATCTTGCCACATTACATTGCCAAGATACAGGTGGAAACCACTGGCTCTAATCAGAAATGACAATAAAATGTAATCGTTTGAACTTTCAGGTCGGTACAACCGTGACTATCTCCCACTTATTTTCTACTCTTCCTGTTCGGCATAAGGAGTTTCTACGAAACATCAAGAAGGAGTTTAATAAGATGATCAGTGTGCTGAATGCCTACTGTATCATCTCCGTTGGTTTGAGAATAACTTGCTCCAACCAAGTGGGAAAAGGGTAGGTTTGTCTTTGCTGAAAACTGGTAACCATTTCTGAGTCGAGTCGTATGTATTGCCTGGTTTGACAGTCTTCTTCCTTGTGTTCTGCAGGCGTATTCTAAATAGTGTACCTTTCTCAAAAATGATGCCCATTTTGTATCCTGTGTTTTTTTGTCATGCACTGATGAATTATTCTATTCTTCCAAACTCCGTCCTTTTTTCATTAGCTCTTTCACTGCCAAACTCACCTTTCCACGAGTTACTCATTCACTGCCAAACATACCCCTCATTGAGTTGGATACTTGCCTGTTCTTGACCTAATTAATCCTTGGGAAATAACTACAGTTTAGTGACATGAAGGCAATTTTACTTTCATGCCTTATTGCAAATCCTTTGAACTTCAGGTCTGTGGACTTCAATTTCAAAGATCAAGGGTGGGAACGGGCTCAGGGTAAGCGCCCACCCCCAATTTCTTGAAATTTCCAATGTAAACATCCATCTGTGGGTTAATTGCCCTCATCCCAATTTCCATGCTCACCAGTTTAAGCGTCCATGACGTTAATTTCAGTGTTGAGTCTACCTCCTGTTTTTATTGGTTATTGCATTTAAAGTCACTGAATGTGACAGTTGTGTCTTGTTTTTAGCACTCTGTTTTTTTCTTTTGCACAGGCAGAAAGTACAAGTCCTATCCGTTAACGCCAACGACTCAATGAAGGACAACCTCACTAACTTGTTTGGTGCTAAACAGGTGATCATTATGTAACACACAAGTCTTACAAACTAGGTCTGGACAGTTTAATTTCTAAGACAACACAGCTGCGTTCTGTTAACTCAAGACTAGCTCAGCACTTGTGGCAAGAAATCTTCTCTTATGGAACAAGAAAAGTGAAATCTATCAAAATTTAACATTCCAACCTTATTGGCCAATCGTTTCAGTTCCCTCAATGTTTAGGGTACAGTTAACGCATGATTATACTCTTGAAACACTTGCATTTTTCTTGCATAATTTTGTTGATCTTGCTTTTTTGCGTGATTCTTGCGTCTACGCATCGCAAATTCAACAATCACCAGAAAGATACACATTGACCGAAATTTGAAAATTATCTTGAACACTAAAACTGCCCTTGCTCTAAATTCCATAATGAAGAATATTGAATTTTTGTGGGAGTTTCCGTATCAAAATTCTAGAGACTGTCCACATTGGAGAATATTTATCATTGGTAGATTGAGGCTCAGAAGTTGTATACGAAATTGCATACAACAGTAGAAATGTGCAGGCAAGCCTTTGAAGTAGCATGGTGCTATTCAGTGGGCAGGCTTAAAATCTTTAAAAAGTCTACAATCACGAGGCTTAATTTTGATGATGTGTCTGTACACTAGACACAGGCTTGATAGCAAACGAGCTTAATTTTGACTGAGTTGCCTGTTATCCTGTGCACCATTTGTCAATAGAGTTTAGATTGGTGGTGCTAACATTTCATTATTTTCACTGCATGTGTTACTGAGCTGCAATCCATAAATCTATTGTAAGACTTTTGTTTCATGTGTACAGTGTGTTTAAGGTTGTTTGGGACCAAAAAAAACTTGGCTAACTTCTAAACGTCTCAGAAATGGCTGAGAAAACAAATTCCTGTCAAACTTTCAGATAACATGCTTAATGCACTGGTTTCCAAAACAATTAGAAATTGTTTTTGAAATGGTCCGCTTTTGCATTGCAGGCCATCAAAAATAGCTCTTGATAATTTGGTAAACTACTGGCATTTTTGAGATTTCTTCTTAATCATTATATTTTTGTCATGTTTTCATACTGCTGTTTTGGTTTGAAATTTGCCTTTCTTTTTTTTGCTTAAGTTTACAAATGGTCATGTGAACCAATTATTGGCAGATTGGTATTAAGCTAAATATTAATTTCTACATTTTTTGTCTTTGGCAATATTAACTTGTATGGTATTGTAGTATTTTAGATATTTACCAAAATGCGTAGATTTATCAATAAGGTCTGACATAACCTAATGGTTTCTTTTTCTTCAAAAGTGCCTCCCGTTAGTTCAGACCTATTTTATTTTATCCTGTTGACTATGTTTTTAAATGTTCCACAATTGTTGGATGGTGATCTCTGTCACATTATGTTGTTCTTTTATTGACCACAGTTTTCCAGCCTAATGCCCTTCAAACAGTCCCATCCCAGTGAAGCTGTATCTAGTGAGTATGACGTACAGACTCACAGTGATGTGTTCACCATACAAGGCTATGTCTCCAAGTGTCAACATGGTCTTGGTAGAAGTACCACTGACAGACAGTTTATGTTCATCAACAAACGACCCTGTGATGTGATCAAGGTAGGGACACAACGACATCAAGGTACGCACCTGTGACCAACCTTCACATATTAAACAGTTGGAAAATAAGAAATAGGTTTTGTATTTTAAAGTTATTCATAATCAAGAGTTTTGTTGTTTATCAACAACTTTCAATTATTGTATGTTACCAAGGCATCACGCATATTCTGTGACTACTGTTTTGTGTTGTCTCAGACTACAATGGTGCCAGAGAAACAGCAAGATGTAACTACCAGTGATTACTGTTTATCATTGGATTTAATGCTTGCTTACAAGTTTCTGTGTTTCTTTACTTTATGAGTGCTTGCAATGTTTTTGAAAATATTGTGCATCAGTAGAACTGTACTAGGCTGTTGTTGTATGTCAGTAAGTAAGTTAACAATTGCAAATGAGCCCAGTACTCTTTTCTTTCAAATACACACGATTTCATGATGGGCCTGTTGTGGAAGTTCAGCATTGAAGTAGAGTGGTAGTCACACTCTCAACTCAAGTATAGGAGGTTAAAGGCGAAGGCAACCTTTTTCCATGTCATTTTGAGCTAAAATAAGGTTGATTGGTTGTCCTAGACATATTTTTCACTTAATTACAGCTTTTCGTAATTTTATTAATTACTCGTCCGCTATTCCGGAAGTGACGTTTTAGGAGGCAAGCGTTTCCCACCACTTGGTTTTGCGTTGAGTTTCCTGTGCGAATCTGTTCTATTCTACTTCTGTTTTGTGCTATTTTTCACCAATTGTCGCCACCACTTTCCATCGGCGAGTATTCTGCGGCAAGATAGGTTAGTAGAGAACTCAACTACGTTGGATTTAGGGATTGTTTAGTGTGTTGTAAGCTGAAAATGGCTGGAGTCGGTGACCCG
>NMRA01000104.1:512994-624034 GCA_002633005.1 Phoronis australis | reverse complement strand
GTCATCTGGTTCTGTGCTTGTGTTACAGTTATGATCAGATAGGTCATCTGGTTCTGTGCTTGTGTTACAGTTATGATCAGATAGGTCATCTGGTTCTGTGCTTGTGTTACAGTTATGAGCAGATAGGTCATCTGGTTCTTGTGTTACAGATTGTGTGGATGTGAACGTGACGCCTGACAAACGACAAATATTTGTTGACGGGGAGAAACTGTTGCTAGCCACAATAAAGGTACTTTACTTAGTGTAGTTTGTCAAACAGTCTTACGTTCTGACAAACCACTTAACTGTCTACACAATCCGCTAAATTATTGGCATGAATCCCACATTCTTTGATAATAAACATTTGACTCTAAATTCTTCGAGCTGGAATAATACTTTGAAATTCTTGCAATATTAATCAACAATTCATCTAGCGAGAGAAATTCTTGATAGGTGTACTTGAATTGATCCTGTTACTCTGTGTTTTAGAGCTCGTTGATCGAGATGTATGAGCCGATGTCTTCCTCATTTGAACTCAATCAGTCAGTGTTGGCACTCAAGCCAACTGCTGTACACAACAGTGAAGAAAATCAGTCTGAGAAATGGTTTGTAAATTTGTATTATTTTTTTTTGCTTTTGCGTCGTACTCAGGTCAAGTCAAAATCAGCAACTTAATGCTAGAATAAATCACACTTGCTTCAAAAATTTTGCTCAGTGTAATGTATGTTCATTGTGATGTGTTTTAGACAAGGCAGGTTTCTGAAGTTAGTGCTGTATGTGGCAAAGGGATGAAACTAAATTGTGTCTCTAGTGAATAATGATACTGCTTGCTGTCTTGTTCTACTTTTGTTTTGTTCTTGTCACAGTTGTTTTTTCCTCAATATTGAGCTGTCAGTGATAATTGTGACCGGTGTTTGTTTTCTTCTGGTCTTGTCACCACCACGTTTTATTTGAGACTCGGCTCGAAAACTGACCAATCACAGAACATGAAAGTATTGCACTCAAACCATGCCACACGATAAGTTAAATTTTGAGTGGAGTTTCAAATGAAGTTTGGTGGTTTCAAGCCAAGGTCTCTCTAGATATACTGTTATTGCCGTGGTTACCAATTCAATTTTTGTATCCAAATGGCAGAAAAATGAGAACTGATTTCAGAACATGCATCAGCCTCAAGATCCGTTTCACTTTTTCAGCTCATTTCAAGATTTTGTGCAAAGTCAAAAGGTGAGCAATGGCAGTGCTTTATAATAAAATTATGTTGTGAATGCTCACCTAAGTGTTTTTTGTCATGTTTCTAGACAGGTTGAATAATAGTGTTTTTGCCACCTGATTCTGTATCAGTCTGTCCGCATTACTTGTCTGTGGATGGCATCATGCATATTCTGATACTGATGTTCAGTTCAGTGTCAGACTACACTGATGCAAGAGTAAGTAAGCTAGTCATAACTACCAGAGTGATTTCCATAGTTCTCTGGTTTTAATACTTGCTTACAATAGTCTGTTTTTTGTTGTTTTTTGTGAACCCCTGTGTGCATTGCGCTTGAAAACATCACACAGAAAATTATCATACAACGTAATTTGTTGTGTAGGTCAAGGTAATTAGGCCTACCTCTCCTCCAGTCAAGCTCGCGTTTCATTCCGTGACCCGCTCATATGCTCTAATGTTCTGGAAACTATTGGTGATTACGTGAGATGGCACCGTTCTCTTGCTTACCTCATACACAGTTTAGACTGGTTCCATGTGTCTGTACATCCGTTTGTATTGTTCCGCTCAAAGTGTCACTCTTTTATAGAACACAATATCTGGTGCTCTTGCCTCTCTCAAACGGACATTTACCAGTGCTTTTGCTAAAGATGGGGCTAGCAGGTCTTCAAAGAAGGAAACTAATACAAAACGTAAGTAAATCTGTGGCAAAACAGTTTTCAATTAAAAACTAAAATATTAGTAGTTTTCGCACTCACCTTTGCTGTCTCTTCAGTCAGATCTGTTTTATCGTGCTCTGTTATTGTTATTATATAGCCTGTGAACTTATTGCATAACATATGTTATTGTAAAACTGAACGATCGCTTTAAGCCCTATCAATGCTTTGGGAAGTTGTGGTCAGTATGAAGGGTCAAGTGCACTCCTGGTTTGAAGTGAACAGCACCAGTTAACATTGCAATAAATCGTTGGATTGAACATCTGAGCATCAATGCTGGAGCCCTGTATGAACGGTCAACTTCGGGGCCTCTGTCATCGTCAACAAAGGGCAGTGTCATCGCTAATATTCGCTAATATTTTGCTAAAAATAATTGCCAGTTGAATTTGATATAAGTTTAATGTCAATTATCTTACTTGTCACATTAAAAAGAGGGGAAAATCTTAAACACCCCATATATTGGTCTACCTCGAATGTCACCATCTTATGCATCAGTGCTACCTTGCGATTACTTTGACGACAGTGTTACCTACCATTTACTTCGATGCTGTTAACTACCAAATCTGGTATGAACAGTTGAACAAGCTTCACAGTTTATACTCGTCTGATGCTCTGTTCATACCGGAGTTAAGTTATTTTGAATGGGCCCTTTAACTAGTTGTTGAGTAGTGGTTTCTGCTGTATGTTGATGAATCATTGTAATTTGTAACTTATTTTTTTCTTTTAGAAAGAAAATTAGATACCTTTTTTGTGTCTAGTACAGAACAAGTGGTGCCATCGGAAATTGTGGAGTTATCATCAGACTCTAACCCTGTGTTGGGTGAAAGTATCTGTATTGAGGATCCTGTCCGAACGGAGTCATCAGATGTCAATTTGTCACAAGAGTCAGCAAATTTGGAACTGGATGCAGAAAAACAGGAAGTGAAGTACTCGGTCATCTTTGAATCATTCAAGAAGACTGGTGGCATAGTTTGTGATGCTAAACTAGAGGATGTGCATGAGCTGAGTGGAGCCAAGGACTCCTTGCTCAGTGCAACAGATAATGCTGCTGGTGACTGTCTTAATGATAACCAAACTGACAGCTCTGTGCCATCAAAAACACCAGTGAATATTGGGGACGTGAGAAATAAGACTAAATATGGGCATGACGAGGTAGACAAGAGAAATATTGACTTCTTACTTTCTGGTAGCCCTGACAAGCTCTGTGATAATACTGGGTCAAAGATTTGTGAGGAGACAAAGTGTGATGGACTGTTGAGTGATGAGGGGGGTGACGTGTCCATGGCTAGTACAGTTTATGACAGTAATTCACTATCAAGGGAGGAGAGTAAAGGGAACTACACATCTGGCAGTGTAGCATCAAGAGATGGCTGTGGCCAGAGCAGGATTGCACTTACCCAGTTGGTAAGTCTGCTTGGTGGATTGATTTGATATTTTTGTACCTGCTTTTGTTGCATTGTTTGACTATAAATGTGTGCTACATCACCAATTTAGAAAATGACCATAGGCATGAAAAGGAGGTTCATAAATCAATGTGATTCTAATTTATTCAGACTTGTCCAATACTGTTCATGGTTATATTATGATTACTAAGAGTGTTGGCTAATCAAATTCTAGCTTGGTATTAAATAAGTACCTTGTTAATAAATATGACCAACCTTAGCCAAAAGGTGATAGTAAGTAGAAACACTTTAGAGATTAATATTTAGTTTTCCACCTCTTTGTCTAACTAGCAGTCGAGTTTCTATTAAGTTGATCATGACGGCATTGTTGCAGTTTTACGTTTCTTTACTGCATTCTGAATATCTGAAAGCCTATCTTCAACGGTAACACCTGAAAATTTGGTTCCCACAGTATGTTAAGAGCATCCCTCTGAGCCCACTAGTGCTATAAATTGTCGAATGTAACGAACTGTTAGGCGTATTGGTTTGCTTTTTCTACGTCACCGCAAGAATGACCTTTTAATTCAAACAGCTGCGAATAACACCCGCACACAGTGGTGTTCTATTCAGACCCCTATTCCATACAACCTTTTGTAGTTTGTGCTGGGATCTCGCGGTGACGCAAAATGGCACAAAAAGGCAGGTTCACTTATCATTTGACAGGCTCACATTTGCGTGATTGAACTCGCGTTTTCTTATTTTACTAAGGCTTTGCTAGGACTATCTGGTTAGCCCAATACATCTAAAATAAAATTCCGTTGAAGTTAGGCTTGAAAGCATTGAATTTTTTCGGTTGACCATCATGATATTGTAACCGGTTGACTCTATCTTAAATCAACTAGTATTGCTTACTGTAGTGCTTATAAATTAGCCTTTTGTGATGCGCGCCATGGGCTCATGTTAACGCTCCACAATGCTCTTGTTTTGGGTGACAACAGGATGAAGCTGTGGATGTTTTCAAGAAAACAGTGATGGTTCCATTCTCAATGAATAGTTTAAAACATAAACACCAGGCCGAGCCCTGTACATTGAGGAAAGGTATGTAAGCAGTGACTCAACAAGTTCATTTTGTTAGCAGTTGTCACTGATAAAGTTATAGGCCGTCTTGTAATTGTCTACACCATTTGGGAGTTGAGTATTTTTCGTTATATGAACTGTTTAGATTAAACTTGTACACAATATCGGTGTATTAATCCATTTGATGGTGTAGTCGCTGGCATTTAATCTAATCTCTGATCTGCTGTCAAGTGATATAGTGTTAAAATTGAAATGGAGCATCGTGACGTCTTCCTGTAGTGTATGAACCAAAAAGAACATTTTCTCGAAACAGTTTTAAAGGATAATTTATGTTGCACCATTTTAGAGGGTTCTCATGGTCTGCAGCGAAGTTTCCGCGCTCGCATCTCTCCTGATGAAAACCAGTCTGCAGAAGATGAGCTGCGTAAAGAGATATCCAAAGACATGTTCAAGAAAATGGAAGTATTGGGCCAGGTAGTGAATCTGCATCTGCTAATCTATTTTTATGTGAATGCTTTTGTCCTTGCTGTATTGAGTGTGTCACCAAACATAAACTTGTGTGGAACAGATTGATTTAGTCTGTTCTTATTGTTACACTGCTACAAGTCATAAAAGCATTTTTCAATACATGAAGCAATATTCTTGTACATTTCTCAACTCCAACCTCATGGATTGAACATAAAAACTTCTTAAAATATGTCATTGAATTTTTTACGCAAAAATGTATCGTATTCATTACACCATATCTTAAATGTCAATTGTCATATAGTGTTTGATTTTACATTATTTGTGTTTCTGTTGACAAAGGACGTTATTACATCCGAAAATTTCAGTTGATCCATTCTTGTTGTTTTATTTACCTATTTATATTCAACATCAACCAATTGGAATGCTAGAACATTATTTTTCAACCAGTCAGAATCTTTCACTGTGCTACACATTTTAGCAATGGGAATGAGTGTAGCTATAGATTCTGTTCATATTTTGTACCACGACATAGGTAGTTTTGTCCTGAAAAATGTTGACGCAATGTCGCAAGAGGAAGCTTTATATGCTGTTAAAATTTATACCAGTGTGAAAATGAGACATCTTCAGATGTCTGTTGATTTTGTTCAGCTATGTAGGGCACACTATTTTCTTTAATTTGTCATTTGTCGTAAGCATAAGGGACTCTGAGGCTGTTTGGTAAACTTTCCATGAATTCAAACAAAAACAATGCCCAAATTCTTCATTTTTCAAAAGCTCACTGCATTGCTAAAAATACTGAAAATTCCATGATTTGCTTGTAAAATATTGACTCCAAATAATGAAGTGGTTTTCTTCCTCTTTTGTTAAAATACAATTTGACAGTTCTATCATGCTGTGTTTTCTAACTTGAAGTAACCTTACCCTACTGCTCACTGATCCTTGTTTGATTTCAGTTTAACCTGGGTTTCATCATTGTCAAATTGTGGAATGATTTGTTCATTGTTGATCAACATGCTTCTGATGAGAAGTACAACTTTGAGCAACTTCAGAAGCATACTGTCATTCAAAACCAAAAGCTTATACAGTAAGTATTGTCACACATCTTAAACAAAGGCAACCTTCAGCTTGGAAACGTGATGCATTGATGTTCATGTGTTTGTACTTTCACATGATGAGGGTCTTGATCTCTTTATGTCAGTTTCCATTAAGCTTTGCACAGACGGTGCAAGAGGTTGTTTGTGCAATGAATTTTTGGGAAGTTGTTGGCACATTTGTAAGTGTTCAGTTGCATGTCTGCAGTGAGAAATGAACGGCCATGTGCTGAGCTCATAAGTTTCTCATCTGTCCTGCGATGTGCAGGTGTTGGGTTGGGTATTTTTCCTGCTAATATGTGACGTGTGGAACATACATGTCCTGCACCTTCACAGCCATGATCCTGGCTTACCATGTCGTATAACATTTTTACTGGTAAGTCCACACATTGTGGACATAAGACCTAGTGCAGATTTTGTTTCATTTTGCATCCACGGCTGTATCTCATTAATGCTTTGCAGGAACTTTGTGAAATTTGGCAGATATGTTTCTATGGAGTTGACAACAGCTGATAAGTTTCAGCCTAATCTGATGAGTGGTGTGCCCCCTAGTGTTAATTTTTTATGTTTTCTTGACTTTATGTGTATCTTCAGAGTTCATTGATGGATTTTCATGAAACTTGACAAATAGGTTTCTAATAAGGTAACAACAATGCCTTTCGATTTTCTGACGATTTTTTTGTATTGCGCACTTCCTAGTGGGGCTTTTTAACAGTTTCGAGTCCATTTTTGACATTCTTCTGTCTATTTGCCTAGTAACTACTTTGGTGTTTTTTCGTCTACAGCTTTGTCGCCTTAACCTTTTTTTGGGATCTTTGTGAAATTTGGCAGACTTGTTCCTATGGAGCTGAGAACTTCTTGACACGTTTCAGACACATTTGATTACCACTGTGCCCCCTAGTGTCAGTTTTAGTTGTTTACGTTTGCCTCAGCTGTGTTTTTTGGAGTTCATTGATGGATTTTCGTGAATTTTGGCTAATAGGTTTCTATTAACGGTTTTCCATTTTGGTGTGGATTTCATGTATTTTTGCATCATCTAGTGACTAGTTTTATTTTTGGAGTGCCCTTTTTGTTCTTGATAAGAAGACGTTGATTTGTGGACTGATTTGCCAACTGTGATGCTTCCTGATGACGATTTTCGTCTTTTTTGCTTCCTCGGTTGTATCTCCTTACTGCTATGAAGGATCTTTGTGAAATTTTGCAAGAAGTAGTTTTATACTATAAACGTGACTACAGCTACCTAAGACATGTAGACGGTTCTAACTACCGCTGTACACCCTACTGGCAATTTTGGTTTTTATGTTACCATCTGTATCTTCTAAATCCTTTGTCAGCTTTTATTGAAATGTGTGATAATGGTGATGCCATTTTTCCATTTTGGGATGGATTTGACAGATGGATCATGCGCCACCTAGTGTCTATTTTTGACACTTATAAACACCCCTAGAAGCATAGTATTTGCATTGCTGTCGTGGGTGCATTTAAACGCGTTGCTCTTGTTTAAAATAGTGTGCAATCAACATATATCCACAATGAATTGTTGTGTAAATAAAATTAACGGGTGAATGATTTGAACTGCGAACATCGTTTTCGGTGATGTGTAGATATAATTAATTAGAGCCCGCAAAATTTAAATACCTTGAAAAATTACTTCGGACAACCAGAAAATCGTAATTTAACCAAAAATGACTTTTACGGTTGCTTTGCCCTTTAACTCTTTGTTTTCTTAGTAAAAGCAAAACGGTGTCTATTAAATGCTTCCATATATTTGTAGACCACAAAAATTGGAGTTGACAGTTACCAATGAGTCAGTAGTACTGGATAATCTTGATATCTTTCGCGCAAATGGCTTCGAGTTCAAGATTGATGATGAAGGTTTGTAATTTCAGCGAAGGTTCTGTATTTCAAAAATATCCATTCTGCTGCTCTTTGTCCAGTCACCCATGTTTGTAAGAAGGTTTGTACAATGAATTAGTGGGGAATTTTAAATTTTGTTGCTGGCACTGTTGCAAATGCATGAATTCAGATAGTGCAGGACCCTTATCCTACAAACACCACATACTGCTGAGTAGCTTTCAGTTCTGTGTCTATTCAGGTTCAAAGGACTCCTTATGCATATGCGCCACCTAGTGGACACTGTGCTGCCCGTTAGTGCATCACATTTGCTTGAACTATTTACATTCAATGATGTTTCACTTGAATCATCAGCTGTATCGTCCATCTCATATATTGGATATAAGACAGTTTATCCTGTCTGTTGCAGCTGGCAGAGCCACCTGTTGCAGTAAAATATTATTATTAGGCTACTGCTTGCCCTGCCCATTACAGCTGGCAGTGCCACCTGTTGTAGCTAAATGTGATTTGGCTACTGCTTATCCTGCCCATTACAGCTGGCAGTGCCACCTGTTGTACCTAAATATGAAGCTACAGTTTATCTTGTCCATAACAGCTGGCAGAGTCAACGCCCATAGCAACATTTAATTATGAGGCAGCCACCCACACTAACAGTCACCAGCTGTAGATATATTGTAGATGTGCACTCAAGCTTTGTGAGCATACCCTAGAAAATTGCTTTTCATTGAACGTTAACTACAACAGGTGATAATTACCAGGCAACTGGTATTGTGCTATTCATTTTCGAGTCAGGCCTTTCGCTTTACTCAGATGTATATAGCATCTTCACATACTTCCTTGCGTGTGTGAAGTGTTTTAAAAATCAAGTTAATGTCTGGAGCTGTTGTTAGACTTTCTATAGTGCTACTGAATTCTCTCACATTGTACCACCTTGGGCACCCCCTGTTAATGAAATGGTTGGTCTGGGTTTCATCCATGGAGTCTTGTTTTATATTTGCATTCTTTTGAAGTACTGACTTTTAGCCTGTTTTCTACTGTCATCGGGATACAATGGAAACCAATAAACTGTGACCCTAGTCTTCTGACACTGTTAGGAGGTATTACTGTTATTGGTACTAATCACATACTGATTTTAAGAAGAGTAAATGTCGTCACATTCTCTCTACCAGTAAATGTGTCCAGTGTTGTACTTGTCAATTTGATCACATGACTGTGTTTCTGGTGCGCTTTTCTCCTATCTGAATGAACTACATGTTGTATGGTTATATTCTCAGCTCCTGCCAGTCACAGAATTCAATTGGTTTCAAAGCCCATTAGCAAGAATTGGGTTTTTGGAAAAGAAGGTAAATATCAAGATGAAGTCATCTTGTTAATATATTTTAGTGCCGCACTTTTGCCGACTTCAAAAGTCTCTTTATTTGTATTTAACTTTTTCATTGCCAAGCACGCCTTTTGGCGATTCCATTCACTGTCAGATACACCAATCATTGAGTTGTGTACTAACTTGTTCTTGACTGAGTTAATTCTAAATTCCATTGAAGATTATATAATAGAACTTTATCACACAAGATGACAATTTTACTAAATCGCAAATGAAGGCTAAGTTTCTCATGTTTTTTGATTCCTTACTTGTCTAACTGCAAATGATGCAATGGCCTTTAAACTGTCCATCATTGATATTTTAGTGACTGAAATTCAATACGATTCTGATTTGGCATTCTAATTTGATGCGAGACACTGGCGGGGTATACATGTATGTTTCAATCCTGATTTGACACTCTGATCAGATGCCTATTCTGAATGCTAACATTTACGAAACCACTGAAGATCATGTATTTTGCATTTTTATTTCCAGATATTGACGAACTAATATTCATGCTGAGTGATTCACCGGTAAGTTGGATGAGAAATAGGTCATGACTAATGCAGTTCAGTTGAAGACATGTTACGACTACCTGCAATTTTCGTACTTTGCTTCACTTTTCATATACTCATGTTTAAAGTAGTCTTTGTTAGATTATTGTTAATTGATAGGCTTATGTTAAAAGAGAAGATGGTTCTTAAGTGTGAGGGTGAGGAATTTGAGGTACACTTTACCAATTTTTAGTTACTGCAGCTCTTATTAGTTTTTCTGGATTGTAGGGTGTAATGTGCCGACCGTCCAGGGTACGTCAGATGTTTGCATCGAGGGCCTGCAGAAAGTCTATCATGATTGGCACAGCTCTCAACCAATCACAGATGTACACTCTAGTCAGGCACATGGAGGACATAGATCAACCATGGGTAAGGTGCAACCTCAGTACACCATGTTGTGAGTGACTCGGTGCAGCTCTGTATGCCAGCTAGCGTGTCAATGATATGCAACAACTGTCCAGAAGAACTGGACATCTCTGTGATTCATTTTCTGAAGCATATTTTAAATGTAGTTTGCTGCCATAGAATCACTGTGTTATAGACCTTGTTTTGGTTTTTTGGCTACTAAGTGGGAGAAAAATGTAGTTTTAAGCACTTTTGTGTAAAAGTCAATATTGTCTACAAACAATGATTTGATTTGATTTGATCTTGTATTCTTGCAGAATTGTCCTCATGGCCGACCAACCATGCGTCATTTGATAAACCTGGACTTACTTCCAAGTGAAAGCTAAATGATGTGTTTAGCTACACCTCATCATAGTTAGAACAGCTAGGACCAGATGATGAGATTTGGAGATGCTTCTAAAGTCTAAGCAACATTGATGTTATCTGCTGATGGACAATTGTGCTCATTATCAACAGTCTACTTTTAAGTGACGCTTGCTAGAATTGTATTATGATGTGCATTGAAGTTGTGATCTCCTGCTAATTAGAAATGAATATGAACTATTTGATGTGATGACAATTACTGTTATTTAGTTTAGAAAACAATTAAAATCATTCTTTTGAAATTTATACTCTTGTTTATTGTGGATGTTAACTAGTCGGTGGATTGGGAGACATGGAGCTGGCCACTCGGTGGAGATGAGGTGCAGTATGTGTCATCTATGATCTCCAACTTGGAGTGATGATGGGGGAGTCTCGATCTCATTCTCGACTTTGACCTTACAACTGACCATGGTATACCTTTGAATAGTGTCCATGTTACAGGTAAAGAACTTTGCTATGTCCTGTCAGTTGAGGGGAAAAACTGCTGAGGACCATAAGATCAACTAACAGAACAGCAATGTCGTTATCTGTTATGTGGATACTATTCAAAGGTATACAGGTAATCATACAGGAGCCTAGAACTGATTGGTCAGAATGGGGATGCTTGCAATAGGAACATTCGCAACTAGGCTGTCATACACCATTAAACATGGGCAGCACACCAAAGGGGGCTGGGTGCTATAGCCCCCCCCCCCCACTTACTTCAATGCTGTGCCTCCCGTGTCAAGTGCGTATTTAGTGGTTATGTTTTCGTGTCCTCAGAACTTGGATCTGGCACTTTACCTTCAACAGTCTCACCGAGTTCTAGTGTTGTTGGTGCTTTGCAGCATAAAGAGGATTTTTGTTCTTTTTTATGCACCCACATACTTATATGGGTGCATATTGCTGTCATCTGTCTGGGCGTCCGGCGTCCGCTGCTTATCTCCTAAACCCCTTGCAGGATCTTATTGAAAGTTGGCAGTGTGTTCCTATGGGCTTGACGACAGTGCGACGAGTTTCGGACCGATCTGAATACCGCTGTACCCCCTAGTGGCAATTTTAGTTTTTTACGTTTGTCAGTCTGTATCTTCAAAGGTCCTCAACTGATTTTCCTGAAATTTGGCGACATAGGCATCTATTAATGAGATGACGCTATCCTCCCGTTTTCGGATGGAGTCGAGGCATTTTGCGCCACCTTGTGACCATTTTTACTGTTTTTGAGTTTTATTGGCGTCTGCCCCTCTATCAACCAAACCACTCTAAGAAAGATTTTAAATATTGGAATGTATGTTCTCATTATCAAGACGGATGACGACGATTTTCCAGTCAGGCCTGCACTGTATTTTTTAACATCGGTTTAAAATGTGCATCATGACTAATCAATTATAGTATTAGAATAAACTAATTCGTCTACTATCAGATGAAAACTGTGAACATCCTAAGAACATTTAACAGCAAAAATTCAACCGTACAGCGTGCAGTGAAAATCTGGTAAAATTCAATTTTAAACAATGGGATTGGGTTACGTGACCAAAATTCCGCGTCAAAGGACACGCAAAGGATCGAAATAACGCAGAATGCCAAAATAATATGGAAAAACATACAGAGATAGATTTTGAATTATTCGGTCCCACATATAGTGCATTCACATTCCTGCAAATTACTTCCAGAATCTTGAATTTGTAACAAGAACGGACAGTGTTTTAAACGAGTCTGCCCAAAGCAGTAATCCGCTCACTATATAGTCGGTAAACCAACTCGTGTTATTAGCTGTACTGATCATGGCCAGTGTGACCGACCTGACAAATTTTCAGCCATCATTTCTCGGGTCTTCGAAAAATACGTTCCCGTCGATGGATTTCCTTGTGTTTCAATCAACGAGATTTGCATTTCCTTTTCTGGCAATCATTTCCTGGTGTTTGGAACGATAATCAACGATACCACATAGTAATGTTGCAGTAATCAAAACTTTACCTTTGAAACATGACCATGTATTTTTTCGAAAAAGTGGTTTAAACCTATCTTTTTCATTATTAAATGCAGGCATAAAATTTCAAGATGTCTAAAGCACTCATTGTTGCAGTGGGCGTACCATGCGTGTTTGTCGTCGTTTTCATTTTTCATCAATTCTGCATTTTGATAATACAGTCGTAATGACGGTCGACTACTGTAACTAAAAATATAAAATAAATCCCCAAAATTGTATCGTCGATGGCGACTTGGCTTTCCTCAGTCCAGCTGCTAGTTTATTTGACTTTTATGTTATGCTCATTATGTTGCGAGCCAAGCAGAATAATGTATGTGGACTATAACTATAAGTTGTAAGTCACACTTCTTGTCCAGTTTTAGAAATTCAAAAACCTAATCACCTGACTACTTTCACGAAGTATTCAAATAGCCTGTGTTTTAAATCTATTAAGATGAATTTCAAAAATACTGTTGTCTCCCCCAGAGTGTTTACAAACGAATTTTGAATTTTTCATGGGCAAAGCAGTTTCGTGCCTGTTCACTCCGGCTCAGGCTAGTCATTCTCCGTCACTGAGCTAACGAACTCATGGTTTCTTTGACAGGAGTGGTGGATTTAAGGTGAGCGAAACGGTCAACCGGAATTGCCTTAACTCGACCGTTGACGATGTCATGCAGCGTAGGATACTTTTCATCTGATCACGGTTTAAGTGATCAACACCAAAAAATTTGGAAATTGGAGGATCGGTGAAACGATGAGAAATACGCATAACCCTGGAAAAGGCACGAACGGTACTGCAGGTGTAACATTAAATTTCGACCACTGTGAAAAAATGACCCCCTACGCTTTACAGGTCGAAACAATGGCGAATTGCTTTGTTACTGTAGGCTACCTGGCTGGGGCCCCGCGTCTGGGATGCCCCCACATTGGATGAATGAGGGTCACCCGTAATCATTAGACAAATCTTACGCTTGAACACAAGTGCGGGACAAGAACGGGGACACTGTTTACCCTAGAGCCTGTATCCAGCGAAGTCCCCGGCACATCGAAGGCTTCGTGGCACCGTCAAAGATTGAAGGGAGCTCCTCTTCAGTTTTCATGAGTTTGGCTGAATGTGCTGGGACCGATTCGTAACCCTGAACACGCCTGTTTCACTGACGGTAGCTTACGAGTTTCAAAGTCAAAATCCCCGGCGACGCAAAAAGACCCATGGCTGTTTTTAAAATTGAAAAGAATTTTTAAAATCGAGGCATTATAAGAAATATTAGCGAAAGAGATTTTCTTCAGCAGTCGTCAGACGCGGCTAAGGAGCGAGCATTAATTTCATGCCGGGTGCCTGGCTTCGGCTCGCTTGTGCATTTGGGGGTAACGCTACCCCAAATATAACGTAGGATTAGTGTAGCGTACGAGTTTTAAAGTAAACGAACACTGAATAAATAAGGCAAACGACCAATACCGCTGAAAAGTAAATCAGTAGCAGTCTTTGGATTTTTAAATATTCGATGTATCGATCAAAGAGCTAGTCGTTCTGTCGTTTAGTACTAAAAAACTTTTCCAGACGTGAGGGGTGCTGAACGTGCGATAACATCTGGCTCTTTTGTTGCTGCCCACTGAGCTCAGTCTTTTGTTCCGTATGATAACAAGCAGGCCAATTATCTCCCAGGCTTCAAAGGAAACGTATGGTGGTTGCACGCTATTATACCAAATGCGTATTGAACACAGTTAAACCCATGCCAGTGCGTCCGTTTGGACAGAATAGAGTTGTCTTAACTTTTGTTGTAGTTGGGCGATTTTGGTGATTCAAAAACGGAACATGATCAGCATTTGACGAGGAATTCAGAAATGCTATTAGTTTACTTAACTTTCATTTTTATCAGCCCAGCCCAGTCATGGAGTCTAGAGCGCAGGCCCTCCAACCATAAATGCCAGAATGGAGTTAATCAGTCGTGTAAGATATTGGCTACGGGGGTAAACTTCCCAACTTGTTGGGCTGTAGAATCGAACAAGTTGGGAGCAAGGGGATGTCGCGGCCGTCATGAATAAGCGGATATTCTTCAGCATCTCGGGTAAGCCAAAGTGACGATCGAGCTACGACCATTAACCTGTGAATCGATTAGGACGGGTTAATCTGGCTGGGGTAACCCCAAAAATTTAGCGTAGGAACTATTTTCAAGTTGGTGGTCCCGGACATGCACAGGCCTTTGTGTCGGTTGCCAGCTGTCGAATTACTTGCGCAAGGGATTCCAACAGCTGGCAATAAAAGGCCGACAGTCTCTACTTTTGTTTTTTTAATTTATTCATGCGCGATGAATTCAATATAATATTTAAACGGTAATATATTACAGGTAACCGCCGGATATGGCCTGCACCTGAATTCTTCTAAGCGACGACTAGCGGTACCAACTTGAAGCCAACCACCGTTTGAGAAACTTCTCTATTATCTCGCCACAATGCGGAAGTTTCAAACCACTTCCTGGTTTCGTTATCTGCAAAACAGCATCTGGGAATTTTATTACAGCATCGTTATCGTTGCCATTTCATAAGTCAGGGCTATAAAGATGGACCAAGTCGTTAAAGAAGGGTTCCTTGAAAAACAAGGCATGGTGGTAAGTGTCCACTCACGATAACGAAGCAAAATTTGGCGCTAAAATTTGACGGCGTTCGGAGCACAGGCACGCGATCCAATCATGAAAATGTTGTTCCAGGAAATTACCACATTCATGGCCGTGAGCTCTAGGCGAGTTTCAGTGTGGAGAAATTCATCATAGTGCAATTATTTTCATATCACTGCCAAACCTGAAGAAGGATTTATTGAAAGAAAATTTAATGAGTTAAATGACAGGTCACATGACTGACATTTTAATTTTGTTTGACTTGCGAACATGAGGTAGACAGTGCCACCATCTCTACTTAATTAGCAGTAGAGACGGTAGTGCTCCCATAGGCGCTTCATATGCCAGAAGGTTTTCAGCGAATTATGCCTCTCACCAATTAAACCATCAAAGTCACGTTGTTATGCAAATATAAGTAGCTTCTGTTCACAGAGGGACACCTTGGCTAGTGCAGGCCACCGATGTCTTTAATTCCATCCAACTCCAACAAATAATCCCGTGATCAAACTTTTTCTCAACCAGTCCTTTGTTTAGTTGCCCAGAGCAGCATTGATCATTTTTACATTAATTGGGCGCTCCAGGATCGGAGATATGACGTCGTATGCTACTGATAACTTCCTGACAGAACAAAACCATCTGATAAAGTTTACCAGTTGCTATACACACTTACAGCGTTCAGTGACGTTTGGTGAAGTCTGCATTTCAGCTTCCTCTTTTAAATACCCTAAAGATATGTCTCTTGTCATCTGTACGTAAAGGTTCTCATAGTATGTATATTGTATTCAATAAATCTTCCATGAATAAGACGGTAGGTGTTCCGATTAATGTGACAATCATCATCACGCTATTGAGTTTTGATTTGAACCATGGAGTCATCTAATGGCCAATTTAAAAACAGCAACTGGGACAGCATGCCCGAGAGAGAAACAGCCTGTTTCAAGACAGATGGCTAAACGAAGAATTTTACCATTTCTGGTTGACAATTTTTATTGAAACCTACAATTTGTTGTTTTGGTTCAATAAATATTCAGACATAAGTCAATATCACAGGCTAGTACCATCTATTTTTCCCATAGATGTCACACTGACAATCAGCAAATGTTGGCAGCTTACCAGTAAATAAATGTTTTTTGCAGGAAAGTCAATTTTCAAATCCTAGATGAGTATCCAGGGTGTTAGCATCATTTTTTACCTGAAGAAAATATTGACTAGAAAAGTGTGTTAGGTTTCATTTATGGTACCTTCTGGTTTTAATAAGTCTTTGAACAGTGGTAGATACTTGTCCTGCTGTTTGTAATACCAGACAGAAGGTTGTGGCGATGCTTAACATTTGAGACTGCAGTCATTTGGAGTTGAAACCAAACAGGATGTTTTTTTTAATGGGTTCTCGCGCCATATGGCCAAACGCCATATATACTCAAGTATAGCCTTGGTACAAAGCTGTATACTAAATATATAGTATTTTGACGATAGTTTTCATACAGCTTGCTGGCTGGCATGTAGTGCTGTAACGAGAGTCATGTATTCTTCTGACTAGCCACTCATAGGTAGTTTTCACTTTCAACAGAAACCATGCAACTATGTGCCCTGCCATCCAGCTAACCTGAGTACGGCCTAACAATTGGTTGATGGGTTTCTGCTGCTTGGCTGTGTACTGATTTGAACCATGGAGTAATGAGGTTCATGAATCTTGCCCTGAAATTCCCATCAGTGAGTGTGGAATGTCACAACACTCGAACTTTGTCGGAGTGAAGTCACTGCAGGGAAGGTGTAATCAGGAGCTATAGTGGCGGATTTAGAAGGGTTCCAAGGGGGCCATTCTCACTGCCACTAAAACTCTCCCAGATTCCATTTGTCAGTTTGAGGGTGCGAGTGTCTTACGAGCAAAACCCTGGCTAATACTCTGCCCTGACCCCCCTAACTTAAAGTCCTGAGTCATACGCCATTTATCATAGCTGTAGTGATTTAATAGCAGGACACTCAACTTAATACTGAATGATTTTACCCCTATAGCATAGTGTAATATTGTGAGTAACCACAGTTGAATTCAATCATATGTAATGTATTAGATATAAAAACTGCATCAAAGCACATACAACGACATTCAAGTCCAATAGTTAACTAACTAGCATCTATTAGTGAGAGTCATTATAAGGACAAGCTAAGGTTATGGGCTCATATGCCACATGGCTGTCTTGTGATAAACAAACAGTAAAGCACTTGGTGTAATCTGATACATGACACGTAGCTTCACTTGAGAGTGTCCATCTTATGTATTTCTAAGCCCACTTCTCTCCTTATCAGTGAAGCAACTGAAACCAATTTAATTTCACAAGATAAGTAAGGATCTTAACTGTTGAAAATCTAATTACTGCAGTTGCTCAGTTGGAAACAATTGATGAACTCACTGTGTGGCCATTGAGTTCAGATGATTTAAGATTTGCGAGAAAGAACATGAAAAACAGATCATATTGCCCTATTCAAAGTGGCTCTTTGCCACTGAAATGGAAGTCAAACTATTCACCAGGTATTTCTAAAAAGATTTTGAATTTCTGTTCATATCAATGGATTTTTCCTTTAGTTTCAACTTTCAAAAAGGTAATGTCAACTGTTTGTGACTTTATCGATTTTTCTCTTACAAGGCAAAGAACGTGTCCTTATTTATATGGCAAGACATAATCTGTTATATGAAAAATGTGACCTTTGACTTTTGATGTAAACAAATACAGTATGCACTTGTGAAATGTTCACTGGGTAATTCTTTGAGCATATGCATGTATGTACTTTATTAGGGGTGGAGAATTTGCAAACTGTACTGGGATGAAAAAGTTTATATCTTGTCTGTGTTTCAAAAATAGTGAATCTGATGATTTCTTCTAGAAATTTTACAATATTCAAAGTAAATAACTCTCACGTTAGCATTGCCAAGAAGTAAGTTTGCCACGATCTGTTTCAAAATTAAGTACCGTATTTTAAACTAGTTTTTCGCATTCCTGGCCTCTTTAAGTTTATGTGGGGCCCTAAAATGGCCCTAAGTTGGATAACTTTGGAACATTATATTGCAGATCTGAAATAGCTAGTTGGTTTCTTACGAAGTTTTCAGTTACCATACTTTATGCACAGTTCTCCAAAATGCAATTAGGAATAGCTTTAAAATTTTTAAAATGTTCCACTTTTGCAACAGGGGCCATCAAAAATGCAGCTGTTAGGACTCTCATGAATTTGATGAAACTCCTTAAAGCTGCGTAATATGAAAACGAAGCTGTGATTTAGAAAACTGTAACAGGTTTTTAATTTTTTCCTTGAATGTTTATATGAAATGAAATTGATACCAATGCTGTCATATATGTTCAATGCACCTTTTTTGCTTATTTTTCAACAAAAAGACTTGGTCACATGACTCAAATAATGGCAGATTGGTATAAATTCAAAAATCAAATTCTATATATTCGTTCTACTTTTAGACAATATACATTACTTTTAGTGAGTTGAAATCAGTATGAAATTCAACACGAATAATGTGTGACAATGGTTGGCGGTATCTCCAACTTGTCGTTCCACAGAGTGTGAAGTAGCAGACTTTTAAGCCTGCACCAAAGCATTTGTATCCTTACTTTAGAACAACTTTCTGTCAAAAGCAGTTTAGATTTAGGCCACTTAGTAGTATAAAATGGGTCTTAACTGGTCCTTGCTCAGTTTAGAAGTGATCAATTTCTCGACTCCGGAAGAACTTGCAGTTGTGACGATGGGACCTGAAATTTTACAAACTTCTTTCTGAGGAAAGAATACACAGCTAATTTAACAAGGACGATTTCAAAACTAATTTCACAACGGTATTTCATCTAAATGAAAAATTGGCTTTGGTAAGACGGGTTTACAGACGTTTTAAACAATCATGTTTAGTGTGTAAATGACTGAAGAGTTGGCTGTATGACGTTGTTGGTACCGAATTGTTTGGACAAGCTTTGTTTACTATTTTATTGACATTTGGTTTTAGAAATTCATGTGGAAGAAATACTGGTTTGCCTTGGAGGGGAACATGTTATCATACTATAAAGATGAAACAAAAGTAAGTACTGCAAAGTGGTAAGTATTATTTATCATGATATGCATGCATCATTTGACTTGCTGATAATTAAAATTTTTTTCCATAGGGTCAGTATTAAATAGCCCTCAAAACTGCTTGCTTTTCTCATTGGTCTAATTAACATATTTTTGAAGCCCCGTTGTTTTTTTAGTAATTTTGATAGTTGAAGTTGTTCTTTCAGAAAATACCAGCCTCAGGTGCTGTTGACATGTCTAAAGTTCAGACAGTTCGTAAAGCTTCATCGTCCAGCCGAGGTCATGAAATAGAGATGTTCAGTCGTTCAAAGTCATTTGTGCTTGTAAGTTAAACCAACTTTTAAAAAAGTTATTAACAATTTATAGATTCATTATGTTTGAAAGCTTAATCAATTTATTAATTAATGCAGTTATCCTAATTTTCTATCTCTACTTTGTCCATCTGCTTTCACGTCATTTGATTTTTATGCACCCACATATTTTACGTTGGTGTATTTTGCTGTTATCTCTGTCTGGGCATACACCGTCCATTGCTATATCTCCTAAATTTCTAGCCGCATCATAATGAGATTTGGCAGATGTGTTCCTATGAAGCTGATGACAAATGGCGGCGAATTTAAGACTGATCCGTCCACTGCTGGATCCTCTAGTGGCAATTTTAGGTTTTTACGTTTGCTTCTGTATCTTTGGAGTTCCTTGATAGATTTCATAAGATTTGTCAGATAGATCTTCATTAACTAGGTGACAGCACCTTTCCATTTTCAGACAGACTTGATGTATTCTGCGTCACCTAGTGGACTTTTTAAAAATTTTCAAGTCCATTTTTGCACCTATCTCTCAATCATCCCAATTACCACTCAAAGGATCATTGTGAAAATTGGCAAATGTGTTTCTGATAAGAACATAGTTGACGTTCATGTTCACAAGGTTCAACTGGCAATTTTTTTCACGTTTACCTCAGTCTGTAATGTTAGGACTTTCTTTGATAGATTTTCATGAAAGTTAGAAAATAATGAAAGATGACAATGGCTTCCCATTTTCGGACAGGTTGGACATATTCTGCACAATCTAGTGGCCATTTTTATGATAGTTTTTACACCCTAATTAAAAAATAAAATGTCATTACAAGTGTTAACCAAAGTCATACTATTCCAAGACCAGCTTTTAATTATGACATAGGGTCCAGGTTAGCCACTACACATCACAAATGTTGCCACGGCTTTAAAAAAAAGAAAACATTTTATGACATTCAAAAATTCGTGACTATTTGCACCAGTTTTCCAAAAGCTTCACCTTGTGCCCCTTTATTACTGCCCAAGGCAGGTTGGGCTGCAAACAACTCAATGTGCGTGTGTGCATGTGTGTGTGAGTCATTGGGAATTCTTGTATGTTTTGCTCATTTGTACTAATATCGACTGGAGATCACTGTTACCACAGTGTTACACATACAATGAGATGATGCCTGCTTGCCTAATTGGTCGTGCCGTATAATCACACTATCAGTGACCACGTATTTCACTCAATTTTTAGTCTGCTGCTTCGGCGGAGGACTGCAACTCATGGATTGAACTCCTGCAACAGGCCATGCAGTTCCAGAGGAGGAAAAGCTCCTTACTGTCCCAGAGGTCCTTGTGAGTTCTCGTTTGCTTCAATGTGTTTAGAACCATCAGATTTCTCTAAATATACAGCTCCACGTAATTGTCAATCATTGAGGATGTTTTCAGAAATGCAATATACATGTCAAATTCTATTTTTGTTTTTTGTTGCTACTCCTCAAATTTCAGCCTTTAGAGGCATCATTTACTTACCATACTTAAAGTTGCGTGGAATGACTCAAATTGATTTCAGTGTGACAAATTTTACTGACCATTAGCAGTTTTTACCAGCAATTGCTCTTTGGTATGGATGAGTCGATTCAGATGAACTTCGGCACATTTATTATTTGATCTAGTCGGAGGACCTGTTTCTCACATTTTTGATTTTTGTGTTAACGATGGAAATAGCGACCTCCAACAATGAATGACTTGTATTGAAATGGACTTTGATGGATTATATGTGTGTGTGCGTGTGCGTGTGCGTGTGTATATCTGTCAAACATAAAATCTTTTTCAAGAAATGGATTTCAGACATATTTAAGTTTTATCTTAAAATTGTCTGAAATTTAAGATTTGTCTTAACTAAGTTTTCTTGGAACAGGTCCATGGTTTCCAGTGTATTGAAAAAAAAATGTTTGAATAGACACTTGCCCACTGCTTCATTACTTTTTAGAGATTCCTATTTAGTACTAAAATGACAAATTTCACAAAAATAGCAATCACGATTATTAATGATTGTGCAATATTTCAAGACAAAACTATTTTTCATTCAAACCAGATTAAGAAAATATTATACTTTCATGTGTTAGAAATGGACTCTTAAAAATTATTTGATGATATCAGAAAGGTTGAAAATTACCTTTAAGTTTCTATAAACGCTCGTCTTGCGTTAGATCACATTGCTTTATAAAACTGGTATGACCTTGTTCCAAGTAATAACAGATTTATGGGCTTGGGAACTATAGCAGGCCAAGCACTACTCAAGCCTGATCATACGAGACTCTTTATTCACCCACCCTAGCCTCTATCAATAACTGAATGGTTCTTTCAAAGTCAGAAATTACTTCCACTGTAAGCAAGGAACAAGTTGAAACTATTTTTTATAGGTTACGGCAAGTTGATTAAATCAAAAAACTTACATAACTCTTAATAGAATGCAAGTTTATGGGAGGTTTAAGTTTATATTTTTGTTCTCTTCCATTTTGGTCACTTTTGGTGAATTTTCAGCGAAGATTAGCTTATTTTTGGGACACGGAAAAATTTTCCAAACACCCAAGATTACTTCAGAGGGTCAAGATGAACACTGTTGCTTTTACCAGTTTTGTATGTTATTTCATGTATAATTATAAAGTTTCTAACTCTCTGAAACAACTAGTGGCAATCTCATATTGCCATCCAAAAAATTTTACAAAAATCCCTTGTATTCATTTAATTGAGATTAGAGAGCAATAAACATATGTCAAGTGATTCACCAGTTCCATACAAATTGACAATTTAAGTTAAATTTAATAGTCAAGAATATTTTGTTTAAGAAAGATACATATTTTGTGGTGTATTCCAGTTTTTCTACCAGTGAGGACGTACCGGACGATACTTATGAGGAGTGCAGAGAAGAGATATCACATAAGCCTGCGGCCACAGGGACATCAGAAGAGGACTTCGATGGTACTTATGCGGAATGTAGAGACGTAATATCAAATAAGCCAGCTACAGGGATGTCAGAAGAGGACTTCGATGGTACTTATGCGGAATGTAGAGACGTAATATCAGACAAGCCAGCTACAGGGACGTCAGAAGAGGACTTCGATGGTACTTATGCGGAATGTAGAGACGTAATATCAGACAAGCCAGCTACAAGGACGTCAGAAGAGGACTCTGATGTATTTTACAATGAAGCAGAGATTGTGAAGGAGGGGAAACAATCTAAGGTGGAGAGTTATGTTATGTGTACACCAGATGGGAGTGAAGGGAGCTATGCAGCTATTCCTGAAAATAAACCAATCAGATCCCCAAACACAGGTTTGCCTACTGAAAGCATGATTTCAGAATGTCAAGGAATTTATGATTCTATTCGGATGAGTGACATTGAATACTCTGAAAAAAGCACAGGGCTGTCACAAGCAAACCAGATGTCTGAAGGTCAGGACATTTACGATACAATTCAAGAGGGAGAAGGGGTAGAAAGCTGTGTCTATGAAGAGCCCGTGGCTGCGGCTAGTACTGACACCACAGAGCAGACAGGTCTAGATGAGGATACACTAGAGTCTACTGGCTATGATGCCCTATCACACAAACCACTGAAATCTGTCATACGCAACCCTGGTTATACATTAGTTGTACCAAAGCATTTACGAGAGCAAGATCAAGAAGAGTGTGGAAACAGTGAAGCAGATGATGAAAGTGGTGTGGGCAGTGACACAGACTCGCAGGACGATGCAACTACATTATACGATGACATTGACCAGCTGTTGCGCCCTGAACCTGTGCCTAAGTTACAACCTGGCCCGATAGAGTACTCACAAGCTGTCAAGGACATGAAAAACTATTTGGAGAACAACTGTACATCGTCAGAGCTGTTCGTGCCTCCTGCTCTTGATGGAGAAGAAGGAAAAGGAATTGAACTTTTGAGAAAATACTTGAGAGAGGCAAAATCAAAATGACAGTGTTTTTGATTTTTTATCGATACTTCTATTTTTAAATGCCCTGCATTACAAAAGGCTTCCAGGGAAAATCGAAACCTCTTGAGCGAGCTTTGTTAGAAAGCCAGTTACGTGCTACGGAACAGTAAGTGCAGAGTTGCAACACTTGTACATAAACAGCAGCAGATGTTTTGATCAGTGTACTTGTTTGGTCTTTTTATTTTTATACACAGTGTCTGTGTGATTTATATGCTTTCAAAATCTAAATAAATCAATCTGAACTGTAAATACACAATTTTTTGGCAAACTTGGGCGGTCATTTGACATTGTATAGCATTTGAAAAAAGTAAACTGCTGCAACTATAAACTGATGACAAAACTCAGATCACCCCTTCAGAGGGCAGCACAGAGTTATAGAAGGCAGTCTGGTGTAGGTGGGCCCATTGCAATGATCACCTGGATCCATGTTTATGCTTTATTAACATACAGTTGGAACCAAGCTGAGGAGCTAGAGACCTGATTCAACGGCCTAGCATTGAGTCCCAGTGGAACCCCACGACCTTGAGTACAGGAAGCTTACACTTATCCCACTAGGTGACACTGCCTCATCGGTGACTCGTTAAATCTGATTATTGTGTCACAATTATGAGTTGCAAGCACAGTATAGGCTGCTCGCAAATTATCGCCAGAATGTTGTGCATGCTGTGCATTTGTTAACATTGAATGAATATTGCTCTATACAAGTGGTGCCAGCTGCATTAAATATGGACGACAAAATGGATAAACGAGCAACAAAGACTCTTGATAGACGGACTATTATTTATATTTTGGTTTTGCAAATCATACAATCAAGAATACAAAGTAAATACTTACTTTAAAAAGATATTAAACAAAATCACATGCAATTTATACAATTGTTTACTATTGTGTTTATAACTGAGCAAGACATGCGACCAAAGCATCGCGTAGTTTCACTCTGATGGTCTCGTTCCCTTCACATATTATGTGTGTAGATCCTTCATCTATTTGAATCAGAGTATCTTCACTGGGCTGAAACAAATTAAACATTAACAACTTTAGCAGAGAAGACTTGATATAAAAAGATGACTAAGTTATACAGAAATTGAGATATTCATCTGAAAGAACACAGAGTGGAAGTTTGCTCTTTTACAAAACAAAAGTTAATGTTTTATCACAGGCATAGCGCTCTGTCAGGAGCAAAGCAACAGGTGCATCTTGTTCCTGAAACAACTCAATCTGCTTCAGATGGTCTGATAAATGTACATTCAGTACATCAACGGGGTAAACTTGCCAGATCGAACCACCTGTACTTTTACAGTATGCCTAGGGTGTTGTGTGTTGAGTACTGAACTACAGATACCCAGGGTGTTGTATGTTGAGTACTGAGCTACATATACCCAGGGTGGTGTGAGTTTAGTACTGGGCTACAGATACCCTGGGTGTGTTGAGTTGAGTACTGGGTAACAGATATTAATGCTACACACGGGTGTACAACTTCCAGCAAGTTTAAAATCGCCAATGCGACCTCAGATTGTGTTTGGTTAGGTGGGAAAAATTCCAAGTTGTCATGAAGTTGCCACAGCTACAGATACCCAGGGTGTTATGTGTTGAGTACTGGGGCCCGTTCCAAGAAAACTGACTTAGCTAAGATAATTCTTAAATTTCAGTCAATTTTAAAATAAAACTTATTACATTTCAAGTATATTTCAAGAAAGAGATCTTTATTAAGTTTTTGACTTAAGTTTTGCCTTAAATGTGACTCACCAGATGTGGAAGTTTCAAAGTTTGGCAGTTGAGACAAATCTTAGGCTTAAGAAGTAAAAATGAACTTAAGTCAATTTCTTGGAATGGGCAACAGATACCCAGGGTGTTCATTGTTCTTCAACAGTTACTACAAATATGCAGTATATCTAATAAAAACAGTTGACAGTCAAAAATAGAGTGAATCCGACTTACAAGATGGACAATAGCTCCTGTTACCCCAGTTTCTATCTTCACGTCTTGAATTCCTTGCTATAACGAGAAACAAAATGTCTAATTCCACTGTGTTACAGGAGCCTATTGCTCCTAATAGAAAAATTTATCAATTTAAAGCCAGTCATTTAGGCGTATTATGATTCAAGATAACAATAGCTATAACCATATTATTGTCAACAAAATTGCAAGAGATGTTCTCCTATCTATTGTGCATGCATGCATGCATCTGTTCATTCTATCATATTCACCTTCACTAGCCAAAGCTTAATCTGTCAACACACAAAACTGATCACAGCTACAGCAAAGAAAAATTGACACTCTCTAACAGAATATCTCGATATATGTAGAATCCAATTCAACATCAGTTACATGATCGTTCTTCATAACGCTGAATGGATATATTATTGGAAACAATTACAGAACAAAGTTGAGACTTAAAACTACACAACATTTTTGAAACGCAATGCTTCACCTGCTCAAGAACTTTGGCAAACTCGTGGACATCTACACTTCCCCACAAGTAGTGACGACCAACTTTGCGCTTTCGACTTCCTGACACACTCTTTGACAAAGGCTGTGAAGAAAAGCAAGTCCACTTTTAACAACACATTCAAATTCTTGCAAGAGGCTAGCAATAAAGGTTAAGGGTAAACATTAATTACGTCAGCAGCAAAACTGTGATTTTACATTTTGCTATTAACTTGAAAATTATGGAATATTCAGTAACCTCTTTTGTATCAACAAAATGAGGCATAAAACAACAGTCACATTACAGTTATCAGTGAAGTGCTGCAACCGCATTACAACATTAATATTATCGGCAAAGTGTTGTGACCACATTACAATTTTACACCGATCCGCAGTAATGTAACCACATTACAAGATTACACTGATCAGCAAGGTATTGTGATCACATTACAGCATTATATTGATCAGCAAATTGTTTTGAGTGCCAGGTTTTCTAGCCATGAAGTACAATTGGCATCAGTGCAACCTTAGCTAATTAAAAATTAAAGACACCATACAACTGACCAGCATTATCAGAAAAGTTACCCACCTTGAGAATGTGCTGATTATCTCGAACTGACAGCTCGCCTGTTACCATGGAAACCATCACACCGGGCTTAACCTCTGTTGGCACTAGTGATGTGGCTAGCTGCGAATGGAAGAGTTAAATGGTTTATTCTCAAACAGAAAGGTTAACCAACACAAAGCAAGTCTACAAACCCAACATTCAAAGAAATCAATATCCAGATCAAAAGAACAAGTGCATAATTATGGAAAATGCCACAGTCTGTATTTTTCATTGAGTATCTCTGCCGGGTGGAAAAGATGTTTGACAGTAACAATGAGCATTGCAGAACACGTACATTTTGAGAAAACTTGATCAGGTTCAAAATGTAATCAGGAAACAACTTGGGTGTTTTTGATGAAAAATGAGAAACTCGACCAGTTTCATAGTACCCTGTACTTTATCAATTGCAACAGTGTGCATAAACAACTACAGTAGATATCACAAACACTGATCTAAGTTCTTTTCAGAGCAATAACTGAAATAGCGATGACTTCATAGTGGCTGAAACAACTCTTTGAAGCATCATGGTAGATAATAATAATAATAATAATAATAATAATAATAATAAACTTTATTTAAAGAGGATAAAAATACAATATAGATAATTGGTGTGATGCCAGACAAGAGTGCAGGAGTGTTTAACAATGAACTAGACTCATGTGGATTTGGAAAAAAAATGTCTGGAGTTGACAATAAACAAAAGAGATTTCTGACAGTAATCCACAATGCACCAAAATAATTGATTCAACTTAAAATTTTGACTAAAACAACACAGTAACGGCTAAACAGTACTATAATTCAAGCTTGCCAGATCCTTATCCACAAACACAGTGGCAGCCAAACCTTTCCTGTAACAATTGATAGACATGACAACTTTGTTAAAGCTGATAGTTTTCTTTCATAAATTTATGTGAATAAATTAACATAACAGTGAGCGTGATGAAAGTTTTATGACACACAAATGGTGCAAAGTAAAACTGGTTAACAAAATACTACTTACCGCTGGCTCGATTTCAATCTGCTCAAATTTGCGTTTGACTGGAAGACTGATGATTTGGTTTCTATTATAAACACAGGGCTTCCCTTCCTGAAACAAAAATCAGAGAGTATGCTGCCCCATCTGTAGGCTGACAAGCAACAAGCCAAGATGGGTGAAGTCACAGATAATCTCAATGGGGTTACTATATTGTACATCAATTTCTTTTATTACAAAATTACAGAAAGTTTAGTGATGCTTGCCTACACGTTTTTGACCAGGCGGCTGTTCACATGCTTACCTGTTCTATGTTACCTGACTGCATTTCACCAGGCATCTGGTCATACATACTCACCATTCCTATGCTGGCCATTAGAGGTCAAGATATGAATTGCTCCCTACAGTTAAAGAGTCAAACTATGCACATGAGGCAATTTGACTCTGACAAAGTCTGCTTCCTAAAGGTTGTGACTATATTCACCCCACATCAACTATTTTGCATTTTTCCCAGTTGCCACCAAAAGTTTTCCACCTCCTGCAAATTATTAAAGGGAAGGGCGTGTGCCCGGGGAATTTCCCTCACTTCCTATGACCCAGCTTGCATTCTGAACACCCATTGTTAAAATTAATAAATCATTTGAAACACCTGGAAGCCTGGATCAGAATATATAATCTTAGCAAAATCATGAATTCACAAACAAATTTGACTTTCTCAACTTTAAATAAGGTCTTGACACAACTGAACATCAACATTAGCTTCGTTCTGTCTTTTACACTTACAAAAAGGTAATATATTATAATGGATTGAAAAACGCAACTTAATAGTAGTGAGCTTACATTAAAGCAATTCTTTTAAACAATTCTCAATAAGTCACAAAATTCTCATCAGGTGATTTGCCTCAAAATGGCTGCTGGTCACGGCAGTGAAACCTTTTTGAAAAATTCAAGGTGGCGGTGTTCTACTTACACAGTCAATGACAAGATCAGAGCGGCTGGGATGAAGGACGGGTGGACTGATGTATTGTTCACTGACCACAAGATGGCAGGGCTTCAAGTCTCTAATGAGTTTATTGGCTTGAGCAAAACTGAGACTTGTGTCTATGGGGCAGTGTGTGACCTGCAACATGGTGATAGCAAAGAGGTAACACTGACAAAAAACGAGCAAAGAGAGATAGTTTAATTAGCTTTTTAAACAATTACTTAACAGCTTCAGTGCTAGGCAAACATTTTTTACCATAGAATTCCCATTCTCATCAAGCTAGACATAAATTTTACGGAATAGAGAAAAATGTTAAACCAAAAAGTGTCCATGGCTTGGATCATGAAGATTCACTTATTAAGGACCCAACTTTGAAAAGTGGAACAACAGCATACAGCAGGGAGAGGTATCTTGCACAAATAAATATTATGGTTTTGTACGTCACAAAAATATACTATTAGCTTCATGGGTTTGCTTGAGGTAAATGCAGCACATTCCTATACATAGTACTTACTGCATTACGTAATCACTGCATTACGCAATCACAGTCAATTTCAGTAAAAAAGTTATACCCAGCATTACCTAATGATCATTCATTATAAATCAACTTTATCAACTACTCATACACTCTAATGAAAGCTATTGGCGAGAAGCATTACTATTTTCCTGTTGCAGTTCAATAAACTTAATTGGGAAAGTAATGCTATAATATTTGACGCTCACGACAGAGACTATTTCCCGACACCAAACTTTAGTCTAATTTCAGCTTGATTATTGGCATGACAACAGCAGCATTTCACAGCAACATGTAAACCAATAAGTGAATGCCAGATACCACAGTTTAAGCCAATCACTTGAAGTGAGCCTAGATGTACATTGAGCACCACTCAGTTCCAGCACTAACCTTCATAGCCAAGGGTTGGTAAGGAGCCAGTGCTTCAAGGTATGGGAAGTCTGGATCAGGGAATATCACTGTATTGGACGCTGACTTGCCCCAGAGCTCAATAAAATGAACCACATTTCCAAAGCGTAGAGATGGATGGCCCGTAAACACGACACATGGAGTCTTGAACTCGGCACTGAACTCACCTACACAGAATGTGAAATAACAGGTGTGTAGTGTATCATTTAGAAATTTCTGGTCTTCCTACCGCAAATACTCTATCACCTCTCTCCTCATCAACCACGATGTTCTTTTCTATTCATATTCTTACAGGAGGCATGGGCATGCATGGAAATTATGAGTGTATACCACAAATGGGTACAACTGAGCTTCATCAGGAAGGCAACAAGTTCACAGATACCACAAACCGTCTACTAACACCTTACTAATACAGTCAAGGAAATAAAATAATTTTTTTTGGCATGTAACAGACAATGAAGAAAATGCATCTTTAATTGTGTTTGTAAATTTTGAATTCCTAGTTGGGAAATCTGAATTCATACTAATTGATGCCTTACAGATCTAAGAGATAGTTCTCTTTAGTGGTACGTGAGCATTTCCTGAGGTGACACCAGTTTTGTCTCCATTCCAGTCGCTACCAATTTCATTGATCTCACCACCCTTGCTACATAACGCGTAAGACCAATACATACAGTTTACAATCACAGAGAAGGTAAATACATAATAATTACTGTGCAAGACAGTCTCAATTGTCTAATCACCTTGTTAACTTAATCACACTTTCTCTGCTGTTTTTGCAAGAGTATATTGTAATTTCATTACCATGGATGTGTGGATATGCCTTTAATCTGCCATTCTTTACAAGTTCTGCATGAGGAAACGGAGGCTCCGGCAAATAGACACGGGATTGCTTTGTACTGGATAACCTAGAATAGAAGAAAAATCAATGACAGAGACATTCAGGTAACTCGGTTCTCTCAAGGATGACTATTATGAACAACACATAAACAAGATTACCACTAATCAAATTGGCAAAGCTAGAAAGCCAAATTTTCTAGACTATAGTTATATGCTGAAGACCTTCTCATCTCAGTTCATGGGCATGTCTGATCAGAACTGACATGTTCATGGTTTAAAAAGTACTGTAACTAACATCATAATTCTTTTATCATAATCATTACTACGCGGTGTCTGATAAATGAGGACTGGTACAACTGGCAAAACACTAATAATTATCAAATCCAATCTACTTTTCTTTCCCTTTTATACACCATTAATCAGAACTAGAATGCTACATTGGCGGGTCAAAAATGGCAAAGTTCATATTAAAAACAAAAAGATTTACTCAAAAATGAGCTCAGCCCCATTCAGACAACAGTATAACCATTTGTAGTATTTAACACCTAGATTTTTTGTTACGATTGGGAAATTAAAATAAAAACATTCGACAACCTCAGTTACGTGAAACCAGATGTCCTAGGAAATAGTTATATTAACTATACACACCACTTCATATAACTTTTACTGGTTCAAATACCCTTCACTGGACAACATCCTCATTGGACAATTGAAACAGGACATGTGATGCAGTGAGGAGATTCTGAAGGCACGTAAACCAAGCTAGCCATCAGCACATTGACTAAAATCTATGAGGCACCAATATTGACAGACCAGTAGATGACCAGTCAATGTAACTCACCACTCTGCATATATGTTGGAATAGGCAAGACTGCTCTCAGCAACAGGAGACAGAAAATACATGGGGACCAGACTAAGAGCACATGACTCCAGATGAACAGACAGACACTCAAACAGATCATAGGCAACACCGGAGGGCAAACACGGAACTAAAACATTTCCACCAGCTCGCAGGGTCGAGGCTGAAATTAAAGTTGGTTACTGTACTGTCACACACTTTGCTTAGATATGAATTATAGTAGGTAGTTTACCATTTTAGATGATAAATGACAACTTTAAAATTACTTAAATAAGAAAATTCATGTGAGTGGTTTGTAACATTAAAATTTTTTATTATGATAATACAAACTAACATTAACACGGATTTCATTTTTCATTACAGAAATCAGTCACGGGTTAACTGTTTTAACCATGATGAAAATAGAAAGATACCAAACCTGCATGCATGCAGAAATCCCGAATCATGGAATCAGGGTTTGTAGTAGGTGTCTGTGTGAGTGAACACATGATCATAGCATCACATCCCTTTAGAAGGGAATGGTCCATTGGCTGAAAAATAAAGGATAGCAGAGGCTTAAGACTGAAGGACAATAACCATTTAAAACTCATAGAGGTCAGTGCAACATGACAATTTGGGCAATGAACTCACACTTGTGAGGCCCAACTTTGAATCCTGTGTTAGATGGTAGTCTGAGCTTTGCACAAATTGCCTCTTGCCTGCTTGCACTCAGTCTTAGCTGGACTGTGTGTAAGGGCGTGAAAGTATGTGAAAGGAAAACAGTGCGCAGCCCTGATGACCTTATCCTTATGAAAAACATAAAGGCACAGCCGATTCATTTTATAACCTAATTTACAAGCAGTATGTTGCAAGGCAGTGGGTAAGGCCAAAACAGCAAAAATTGGTTCTGGTCTTTTCAACCAACTCATTTTGAGGCTTGCGTTCACATCAATTTTGGTCAAGGCCTGATGTTTTGAAAAGTTCCAAAAAGGCATGTAAGCAAAGGCAAGCAATGTTTGAAATGCCATTATTTGCCAATCGATGAGTACAAAAAAAAAATCCCATGTCATATTTGCTCATCACAGCTATTGAAATAAAAAATATTGCACCGGTGACTAGATTAAAAAAACAGAACCAACTGTGGTTCTTTGATTAATAATCTTTTAATACTTACCCTTGGATGAGTAGTCAGTGTTGATGAATTTGATACATATGAGATCTGCAACAGAATGACAACCATCAGCAACAGATAGAAGTAACTAACTGTACTTTCACTACTTTGGTTACCACACAAACTGAGAAGCAAAACAAAGCAATCCAAATCACAGAATAAAGCTGGAGGCTCACGTGACTAACCTGAACAATAATTAGTGTTGAAGTGACTGACCTAAACAATGATTGGTGGTGAAATGACGAACCTAAACAATGATTTGTGCTGAAATGACAGACCTAAACAATGATTTGTGCAGAAATGACTGACCTAAACAATGATTGGTGTGGAAATGACCGACCTAAACAACGATTAGTGGTGAAATGATTAACCTAAAAAATGATTGGTACTGAAATGAGTGACCTAAACAATAATTACTGTTAAAGTCACTTACCTTTTCGTATTCTGAGTTGATAAGCCAGTTGCAGCTGCCTATAGAATAGCCTGAACTGATGGCCATAATTTCGACAGCTCCAAACACACTCTGTAAAGAATGTGGTAACTTAACACAAAACCAAAATAGTCATTGATTGAAACCAGCATGCTTCTCATGTATTTTGAGTGTCCCAAAATTGCCTTCTTTGAATGCAATTGACTGAGAATATGCATATGAAAATTAGTACACAGTAACTTCAATATATTTCCAAGTACAGAGCATAATTCAATGTCAGAAATTTGAATTGATTTCATATTATGGAAGAAGGTTAGCTCAAATTTCAAAATTCGAACTCCGTAACTGACTTACCAGACAATACACTTGCTATTAGCATATAACAATCTACGTCATATACATAGACATTTTATTGTCATTGAAACACAGTTTTTCAAACTAAGATGAAACAGAAAAACAGTGTGCCGGAATATCAATGTTTTCCTCAGCCAAATTGAACATCATTTTGCCTGATTAGGAGGTCATCAAGACAGTGTCTCAGGAAATAGTTATTAATAGATTGATGAAAAGATTCATTAGAGACCAATTTCAGTTTCACGGGGAACCATGAATCAAGAAGGAATTCAGAAATTTAACATTTT
Organism: Phoronis australis; assembly: GCA_002633005.1. Taxonomy (NCBI): domain Eukaryota; kingdom Metazoa; phylum Phoronida; family Phoronidae; genus Phoronis; species Phoronis australis. The sequence continues at coordinate 590,858 of NMRA01000104.1, read as the reverse complement.
GAGAGGGAAGAAAAGACTTTCTGGTTATTGATGAAGATGGAGACCACATAAAGTACAGATTTAATAGGCTGGTATTATTAGCTGTTTACCAATTTCACAATTACTAATAGCAAAAATGGTAAACTTCGAGACACCCAAGAGATATTAACAGTCTTCTTGAAACAACCCACTATGTTCCTGTTATTGTTTTTCCGATACAACTCTTCAAAATACAATCAAATTCAGGCTGTAACTTAGAGCAAGAATTTCCTGATCGATAAATCCCACCAGGCCTCAGACTGTGGCAGGAATATCAGCATTGGAAAGGCAATTTTGAGTGAAGCCTTGAGCGGATGGATTTCAGGTGAGCCGCAATACAATCATAATCAGGTAATATTGATGACATTATGCAATCTAAATACACCAAGAGAATATAATATACATAAGAAGTTGTTTGTTTTCTTGACCTAACCGTACATCAACACTATCCACCCAAGAAGCTCCAGCTATTACGATGCTCATTAGAAACTTGACCTATTTCACAGAACCATGTACTTTGTCAAAAGATTTGTACAACAACCATGAGTTTCATCAACCCTTGACATCACAAACACCAATCTAAGTTCCTTTTGTATTCTTATGGCAATAGCAATCATGACTTTACAGCAATAAAACGCTGGCTGAAGCATTGTAGGTAATTGGCACATAAGAGTCATGATGACCAACACAAAAGTGCAGGGATGATTAAAAAATGGACTTGATTGATATCCAAATCTGAAAAACGCTGTCGTCTGGAGTTGAAGCCAAGTCGAAATAAACCATTTGTAGATGACACACAAGCACATTACTAATGAGCAGAGGATGCTATGAGCCTGCAGCAGGAAGTAACATACCAGTTTCTCATTGAATCCCACCATCTGCACCTTGGACAAGCTGGCCTCAACATCATGTCTGTTGTAGAGTTTCCTACCTGCATGTGGTGTTACACCATCCTTCAGGCTGGCAGGAAGGCAACTATTCATTAAAAGATAACATGACATGAAGGCAAGTAAACTACATAGGAAAAATGGTGACTAGTTAACAGTTCAATTTATAAAATGCCCACCAAAATTTTGAAAACTGATCCAAAAAAGAAGAAATCCCCATAAAAGAGGAAAATTGCAGTGCCTGGTTATTGGTATGTAAACTCACCATCTTTTCTTGAAAAAAAAAACAGCATGAGCAACACAGAGCATTGATATGCAACAACATGGTGAATTTGCAAATAGCGATATAGGAGTTCTCAGTTTTCCAAACATTTTCACATACTAGAGTGAGCAACAGTTTTCGTGAACTTAAAAATATAAGGAGCATTGCTAGTTAACTTATCTGAAAATTGGCATAAGCAATCCCGCTAAATATTGAGACTATTATGGCAGGTGCCTGGACGGCCGCACATAGAGAAAAGATGGTCATATGTACAAACATGTATGTGTGGACAAATGAAATGTGCAATTTCCATGGCAGAGTCATAATATGTGAGACTGGAAATGTCAAGGCAGTTCAATCAACACGAGGCCAAAAGTGGTGTGAAGACAAGGAACATGTTAAGATGATGTTTCTCAGAAAATTAAAGTTACCTGAGGACATCAGCCTGTTTCCATAAATGAGCCTGCTTCTTTCTTGGAGTGTTTTCAAGGTATTCAGCAAGTTCCAGCATATGTAACCTTGGAGAAAATGTCAACAATAAATCTGGCACAACCAACAGGGCAATGATTTAGGCGTGTGACTAGTATGACCATCGGATCAAAGAACACGTGACGCTGGTAGTGTAATAGGAAGCATATCATTCAGCAATTGACTGAAACATATGAACTGCCGTAACAAAAACATTCAGTGAACTTAATGTCAACAGTTGATACTTTTCAAGAACTAGTACAGGGATGTCAGAGCTTCTTAGCAGGGCTGTTTGAAAACTTACTTGGCGGTCGTTAATGTTGGCTCTGTGGCGTAGACAGTTCCTTTAAACTTGGAGTACTCAGTCAAGTATGGTAGAGCCATCATGCAGTGACAGTTGGAAATAAGGAGAACGTCCACTTGAGACAGGTCCAATAAGTCAAACTCAGGCACAGTAAACTCAGGTGTGCCATCTATAAACACCTGACCTTCGCACTCCTTTAACTCCTACACAAAGAATGTACAAACATGCTAATCTTCACAACGTTAAATATTTTAGTGGTTGAAACTACCACTAACCATTTATGGTACAAAATATTAAAAGTTATAATCATGTAAAACTTCACTAATTTATAACATACTATGATGGACAAGTGAAATTTCATTTCCTTGTCTGTTTTCCTGAATGATGCATAGCATAATTATCAAATTCCATACCACAGCTAGCACCAGAAAACGTTTGGCTATTGAGAAATTATGAGACTTCACAACACCCTTATTGAACAATGAAAAATTATCAGTCTACTAATGGCGAGATTATACCACACTGAGCTTGGAAAATGCGTTAACAAAACTGAATATTGAGGTTTCTGTTGTTATGATAAACGTATGTGACATGTTCATAGTTTAGAACTTTTTACTAACTCGAATATTCACCAATGCTTCTCATGAACAGTCAGTTTCAGATATCGAAGTAAACAATGGGACAAAACGCGCCACTCTACAACATTATGGTGACAACACTTACTCCACACATTGTTCATGAACTAAAATTTAATTGTCCACATAAAACTTTTATCCCCTCGCAGGGCAATAAAACAATGAATTTAGTTTCATTAAAGAAAATATTCTAAATTATTCCTTCCATTTTGCCATCACCAGCTCCTTTATCATGTTAACCTGCATTAAGATCATCCAGGTTCTTTGTAGATTTCTCTAATATTTCAAACATGCCAAATGTCAGTCGTTTTGATTGAACTTTGCAACGCGTCACAAAAAGAAAGTCATCAAATAACTTCTCAATTTCTATGATTACACCATGGTTGGAATAGAGTTAATAGGTGATATTTTAGCTTAATAAACACCTGATTCTTATTTTACCTAACTTTGAAGTTTTTGATCCACCAAAACATTGAAATGTGCCCACAACTGCACCACAAACAGTATACTTTTACAAGCATATCCTAAAACAGCCACTGGGTGATGTACTAAATTTCACACATCAATCAATCAATGAACTCTGAAGATATGGCGACAACTGTAAAAAAATTGCTGCTAGGGATAGAGCGATAGTCTGATTGGCCCAAAACTTGTTGTCAGCTTCATTGGAAAACCTAGATCTGCCAAATCTTATTAGGATCTTGCAAGGAATTTAGGAAATACAGCAGTGGATGCCACACTACCAGACAGAAATGACAACAATATGCACCCGCATAATGTATATGTGCGCGCATAAAAAGGCAAGCAACCTACTGCAGTTTAGGTATATAGATGACAGTAAAATGACTTACATGACTGATTGACTGAGAGCCAGAGTAGGAGGTTGGTGTGTATCCTGGCAACTTGGACAAACGAGTGCTGTAGACAACAAGGAGAGATAAGTCAACATCAGTATGAAGAACGATTAGTCAGATTACTGAGTGAACTGGCTACGATGGCTATAAGCCTACATTCTCAGCTGCACCGGACTAGGGTTCAGCAAAACACATTGCAAATACCCTCAAAATAAGAAATTTCCAATAAATTCGTATTCGACCAAGTCCTTAAAATGAAATTCAAAGTTTTACATCGGACAGATTTAAGCAATGAATGAAATGCAAATAATCTTTTACATGTCAACTTCAGCACATATAAGCTTAATAAGCTTTTAAATAACTTGAATGAACTCAAAACAAAATTTGTTGTGTCTGGCTATAATGAAACAGCTGTAAACCAAAATTTTGTCAAAGAAATTAGCTTTTGATTTTGACCTCTTGCCAATTATACAAAATTCATGGCTTCAACGTGTTGGTCTTTGTGCAATTTCATAGCCACTTTAAATTATAAATGTCTAACATTAGAACACACAATGACAACTGACAAGTCATAAGTAGGGAGGACGCTACATCCGAGTTCGTAAATTTACTACTGCTCGTACCTTTGTACAAGTGGCTGAGGCAGGAAGTTAGTGACAGATTGCATGTCCAGGCCACAGTCCAACATAATGGTCGTCTGTTTGAACTTCACCACAAAACATGGCTGGTTGGGGTTACCTGAGAGACAGTACTGCAAAGAGACAGAACTGCTTCTTTTACAAAAACGAAAGTAGCAGGGGAAGCAGACTCAAGAAGTTTACATGATGAAGAAAATACGGAGTTGAAGCAAAAATCTTTTGTATTAATAATAACTTTTAAAATATCATTTTTCAACAAACCACTGTCTTCTTTAGAAGTAGATGTTTAAATGAAACGCAGAGCAATACAAGGAAGTGGCATGATTTTTCAGCTTTTGTAAGAAATATCTGTCATCCACTTGAAAAAAGAAGGCTCGTAACACACGCATTTACCATTTGCTTGACTTGACATCTTTGGGAGGTGATGAAAACTTTGTAAAAGCAAAATTTACCTAGAAATTTGGTTTGCTTTTAATAAAGCTGCGCTTGAACTTGGAGTTATGCTTAATCTCAAGATTGCATATGCGTGAACTTGGAATTACCGTACCTTTCATCAAATACCAATCATCTGAAAGTTGTAGTTCAGTACCAACATGTTTTGTAATTATTGGCTCCCCAAACACCCACGTTCTCCTTTACAGGAACTTGTGTCACAGAATTGGAGGAGGAGTATGTGAATGGTAAAACTATTATGCAGGGCTAGGAATGACCAACGGCAAAAAATTTTCCAGGTTACGTACAGTTCCATAAATAAATAGGCTTGTGTTATAGAAATATACTTGTGTTGTAAAATTTAAATGAAATATCTTTTTGCATGAATAAAGGCAAAATTATGAAGAGATGAAAAAGAGGAAACTAGAAATCAAATAAGAGAAAATCAAAACCAAAAAAGAGGAATTCCTCTTAAAAGAGGAAAATTCAAAGCCCTGATTATTCTTTGGTAAATATGATAACCAACAGTCGAAAAAGCTGATAAAGGTTGGCTAAAATTCATATTTATAACATGTGATTTGCTTTTGGGCAGTGCAATTATGCATCAACGAGAACATGAGTGTTTTTAGCGAACTTGCTACATTTACTCGGATATTCCAAGTTCACACATACACAATCTTGAGATCAAGCGGAATTCCAATTTCAAGCCCAGCAATAAAACACAACTGATAATGAAGTGGAAGCAATTATGGTAATTTGTGTGAGCTGAATGCAACCTTTTGGAAGAAGAATAATTGACTGAATAGATGGCAAAAAATAAATTGGCCTATAGGTGACGCTCTATTTCATGGTGCTGAAAGCCAATACATTATTATCCCTCCTAAAATTTAGAAGCGGTAAATTTTTTAGAATCATTTATGTATCTTACTCAATGAGGAATGACATTAATTTTTGTCACATTCGATTTCGCCAGAATTTACCCACATTTTCCAAAGCTGCAGATCTATGTAGTTCTAAACCAAGACTACAGGTAAGGTAGTTAGACAGCCGTTTTTATAACAAAGAAAATTCAGATGCCAAGACAGTATGTTCATGACATGAGCACGTGCCATTTGACCGATTTTGTTTTTGAAGAATATTTTGGAGATGGTGATAACTTCACCGAAGCAAATTTTCCTCAAAATTTCTGTTCTGTGCAAAATTGGAAAACAGAAAGCAACTTTTTAGGGAGAATTTTTTGCTTTGACAGCAAATTTGTTGCGAATTAGGTGGAGCAGGAAGCTGTAAATGGTATAGGGGGAAAGAACAATTCCTCATGGTTTGTTGAACCTCTCTATTGTGTAAATTTATTGAGTTTTGTGTTTGCTATGGACGGCTGAATTGAAGCACCCATGGAATTTCTTGTCCAGAGTGTCATACCTTGTAGTATTCTATATAGTGTGGCTAGATAGGGTTTTACAGGAGCTCGGATAGATGTGTTTTATTAACTGGTGAGTACTTCAAGACACCTTAAGCTAGAGAACCTGTAGGAATACAACGATACCAAGCCGAAGACCACAGAGCACAGCAAGCCTACAAGCAAGGCTACTAGTACGAGGGATCGCTGAGCACCCTAGCACTGACACTGGCCTGAGATAATGCGCCAAAGGCAAGCCAAGGGTGCCAGTGCCAATGCCAATGCAATGCAAAACTTAGCCTTAGTACAATGCTGTTATATTAAACATACAGCTTTGCACCGATGTGGGTAAAAAAGTGGTGAGATAAAATCTGACACAAAATTAGTGTCATTAAAAAACTACAGTCTTCCTTGAGTAAACTGAATTATTTAACGGTGTTGGAAAACATGGTGTTCTACCATTATTCTGATGCAAAAGTTGTGGAGCGATCTTTAACAACGGCTTTCGGCGCCATGAAATATTGTGTCACGTATTGGCCAGTTTCTTTTTTTGCCGATTCTTCAATCAACTGTTCTCCTTTCACGAGGTTGCGTACACGTCACAACAAATTATCAAAACTGCATTATAAGTTTTTAGAATTTTGATACCGAAAAACCGAATTTCAGAAGAAATTTTGCTGCTGCCAAGGTATCATCTCCCTAGGCAATGACCATCGCCTCTGTTGGCCCGAACCAGAGGCGATGTATAGGCAATAGGCGCTCTGTACGCCGGAAGCTTTTCGGCGAATTATGCCTCGCACCGACTAAACCATCAAAGTCACGTTGTTATAAATACCTTTTGCGCATAGAGGAACACCTTAGGAGGTTGTCGATGTGTTTAAGTCCTTCCAACTCGAACAAATACTNGGCAGCACGTACGCAAAGGGCGGGAACTTCAGCTTTCAAAGTTCGCCGGTAGGATCGCAACTTCTGACCTTCGGCCTGGTTAAAAAAAATGAAAATTTTGATTTCACGATTTTGGGAACTGAAATAGGGACTGCTCGAAGAAAAAGTTTCATAACGGGAGTATTTGTTCGAGTTGGAAGGACTTAAACACATCGACAACCTCCTAAGGTGTTCGTCTATGCGCAAAAGGTAGTTATAACGTGACTTTGATGGTTTAGTCGGTGCGAGGCATAATTCGCCGAAAAGCTTCGGGCGTACAGAGCGCCTATAGCCTCTACATCGCCTCTGGTTCGGGCCAACAGAGGCGATGGTCATTGCCTATCATCTCCCGAGAGATGTAAAAATTCAGGAAAAGGCGCGTGCGCATGACACGAGCGTACTGTTTTCAAAACGACGACATACTTTTTATTGTTAGAAAAGGCGGAGTGTTACGCAAGAAAATGAAGTTTATTGCATTGTTTTTCACTTAAACGGCTGTAACGGGCAAGGTGAGTATACCGGTTGATTCCCAGATTTTGCATGCACCCCCGTCCGGTCTTTACCTTTACATGTTGATACAAGTTTCACGGTGAGGTGACGAGCAGAAATACCCTGGCTGGGTGCAATTTCGGGGACTACGGAAGAAATACACACAGTGGAACCTAACTGTATTTTGAGGATAGTTCTTAATAGTCATAGCGCTAACTGGCTGGCTATGCAAAAAATGAACTCACAAAAGTCAAAGACGTATGTAGAGTGACAGTGGATGAGTTGTTCTAGAAATAATTTCCCGGACGGACTGGGAAGTAGAAAATACCCTATGACCTCCATCCTGTCCTCAATCCTCGTTGTAAAAAGATTCATTGACAAGAATAAAGACACAATTTCTTACCAGTCGCATTTTGCAGAACTACTGTTTCCGGTGGACAGTGACACCTGTCGGAAAAATTACAGGAAATAGAGGTGACGTGGGACTGAGGCAGAACTAGTTGACCAATCAGCTGTGGCCACGAAAAGGAAACGTGTGTGAAAACAAACGCACACAAGCTGAGTTGAGAGTTTGAGAGCAGGTTGGAGAAGCGGGTTGTCCTTGTTAGAAATGATCAGACTTTTAAGTAAGTAAAAAATCTTAAAACACGTTGATCATTCAACTCATCTGAGTATCAGTTTATGTTAGTTGATCTGAATGCTGAATTGAGTCGTACCAGTCTTAGGTTGGAGACTGAGACCGGTTACCGGCGAACCTTAGCTACTGATGACTGTCAAGAGTTTACAACTACAAGCTACTCTATATTCGCGGGTCACTAACGAAACTTTTAGTGTCACTGTAGACATTGATTTTTTAGAATACTGAATGTTTTAAACTTTTAACCAATTTACGGTAGGCCTAAAGAAAAATATACTTGATTGATATCTGGTTGCGTATTTTTGATTGCATTGTCCAGCTGTCAAAGTAATGTCTATTGAGAGACATGTGTTGGCTCTTTTGTGAGTTTTCGCAAACATCAGTTTGCAAAGAAATTTGGAATGTGCTACCTGGATTTTAACATGATCTTTTTTAAGTTCACGTTTCCATCACAAGAATGCGTTATCCAAATTAAATGAATCATCAAAAGGGCCAGTTCCTAAAACCTTACAACCTCATTCCTTCGTCTATTTCTCCTTCTGCCAAATGAAACGGCACTAGTCGGATATAATGGACCCTAATTTATGCCGAATAAATCCACTAAATATAGGACTAAATTAATGATTTTGGTATCGTTGCATTCCTCAGACATCTGGCTATCCGTACAAATCCTTTTCATGATCCTCAATTTCTCAAGTCTATAACTATGCTATTCCGAACTCGGTCCACTTTAGCCACGCGCATCGTGAAATCGGCATTCATTTCAGGGAACTTACTATATCTAGCGCCATCTATCGGCAATTTGCTACAACACGCGCTGTTCCTTTTTCATCAGTCAACGTCATTGGTCGATTTCGTCAATTATTAACGTCATCGTTATTAATCATCGTACGTCTGCTCTCGTCATCACCTTCGTCGTCTCTCTCATGATCGTATCTGTCATCGTCATGTTATCGTCGTCCATGTTGACTGATGAAAAAGGAACAACGCGTGTTGTAGCAAATCGCCGATTGATGGCACCAGATATAGTATGTTCCCTGAAATGGCTGCCGATTTAACGATGCGCGTGACTAAAGTGGACCGAGTTCGGAATAGCATAGTTATAGACTAGAGTAATTGAGGGTCGTGAAAAGGATTTGTACGGATAGCCAGATGTCTGAGGAATGCAATGATACCAAAATCATTCATTTAGACCTATATTTAGTGGATTTATTTGGAATAAGTTAGGGTCCATTATATCCGACTAGTGCTGATGAAACCCTCGAAAACGCTCGTTTACAAATGGCACACGAGTAAAAACTAGGTCAGTAGGTTAAAGTTTGATGTCTTTTTTCAAATCACAACATTAACTTTCGGCAATGGTACTGTTGAAAAAATAGCTTGGGAAATATGACATTTGTTTGGAATATATTGATGTATATAGGTTATTGAATGGTTCTGGTGTTATTAAACATATTAAGAGGAACTTTTTTTTCATTAACCGACATTTTCTGTGTTTGACAGTACTTGATACTGTGTTTTGGTTCATCTAAGCCTTGCAGATACCACAGGTAACATACTGATTTGCAACATGTTGTCGAACTTGTGTTCCAAGGGATAACTATGTTCTGGAGTGTGTGTGGAGTTATTACAGGCTAGCTTTGTATTTTAATGTCATGTACGAAAAACTTGTTGCTGTGGAACCTCTTCTTCTTTTTCTTTCACAACCCTATGACTCAATTGAAGAGGCATGGAATGCGAAGTATCGTAAAAAATACTTTTTAAACTGATCGTGGCAAATCTACTACTTAGGGATGCTAACCTCTCAATTATTTAAAGTACCAGATATTGTGACACGTGTTGTTATTTCTCTGTTTTGATGTTTTAGTTGTTTCCTGCCTTGTTGTGCTGTCTTNTTTTGGTTCATCTAAGCCTTGCAGATACCACAGGTAACATACTGATTTGCAACATGTTGTCGAACTTGTGTTCCAAGGGATAACTATGTTCTGGAGTGTGTGTGGAGTTATTACAGGCTAGCTTTGTATTTTAATGTCATGTACGAAAAACTTGTTGCTGTGGAACCTCTTCTTCTTTTTCTTTCACAACCCTGTGACTCAATTGAAGAGGCATGGAATGCGAAGTATCGTAAAAAATACTTTTTAAACTGATCGTGGCAAATCTACTTCTTAGGGATGCTAACCTCTCAATTATTTAAAGTACCAGATATTGTGACACGTGTTGTTATTTCTCTGTTTTGATGTTTTAGTTGTTTCCTGCCTTGTTGTGCTGTCTTCAGCACTATACAGCCCGTCTGATGATGTTATTGAACTGACAGGATCTAACTTTGACAGTCTGGTGAAACGGAGTGATGACATCTGGCTTGTGGAGTTTTATGCCCCATGGTAGGCCCATAGAGATTTTACTAACCAATTTTGGTGAAGTTAAGCTATTTCGAGAGGTCACATGTTACCCACTGTTGTCAGCTGTTGGCTTTCCATCTCTATATGCGTTGCAAACAATGACCAATTATTAGTTGGATGACTATCACCCTAGTGTACGCAGTTCTGTAGATAACGAAGCACTTGATCCTGAGATGTTTGTGATGTCATTTATACATTTGTAGAACAATTTGTTGTTCAGAGCAATCTGCATAAATTTGCACTCTGTAGTTAAAAAACCCATCAATACTGGATATGTAATGTTTCAGGTGTGGCCATTGCCGGAACCTGGCACCTGAGTGGAAGAAGGCAGCCACAGCTCTCAAGGTAATGAACACACACCTGTACACACAATGTCAACTTCGTCTTTTGTGTGCAGACAGCAAAATGCAAATCTTAAATCAGCCCGTGGGTCTGTTACCACCAAAATTACTCAATGGCTTTACTCCAAACTGCTTACTAAGGTAATACTCGAGAAATGGTGACCACCAAACTTCACTGAAGTACCCTCAAGATGTACTTGTGACTTGAGAACTATTGTCGAGATGCTATGGATGTTTTTGGTGCAATAAAACGTGAAAAATAAAATTTAAGTACAATTTGAGAGCTAGAGCTCTTTACAGCCAAGTCAAGGAATTTGAAGTTTTACTATAAAGGAGATTTGTTTGCAAATTTTTATATGAAAAAGTGCAGGATATGTCCTTCAAATTTTAGTTACTCACACTAATATCTTAGTTACAGTTTACAATAGGGTATCCGAAATTGCGACCTTTTTCAAGTTTGCTTCGCATTGGGAATTTTGGAGTTATTTTCCCCTAGTGTACTCAAGATTTTACTAAAGGAATTATTGGTCACGGTTTCTTGAGTACAACCTGGAAATGTGAGAATTACTCAAGATTTTGATTACTTCTGGTTAAGTTTAATTTTGCATTAGTTTAAGGACTGGGTAAAATTTGGTGGTCGCGGGACCTCAAGTGTTTGCTTTTCTTACAAATTATGTCGCAGAATCAGAGGTCAGTAAAAGTCTTTGAATTTGTGTACTTAACCAGATTTTTGCTCCAGTTTATTGTTAATTACCTCCTTTCTGTATGTAGTTTAGATATATTAAGCTATCACACTACTGTTTCTGTTATCAGGGTGTTGTCAAGGTTGGTGCTGTAGACATGGATGTCCACCAGGCAGTTGGTTCACCTTATGGCATCCGTGGATTTCCAACCATCAAGATCTTTGGTGCGAACAAGAACTCTCCTCAAGATTACAATGGTAAGGAATGCATTATCATTTATCCGTTATAGGGCTAAACTGTCTCGACATTAACATGTGTTGACGCGATTTTGTTATTTTGCTGCACATTTTGATGAGATGGTTATAATTGTGAAATGCACATTTTAATGAAATGGTTATAATTGTGAAACTCACTGTTGAAGCAGTAATAAGTCAATTGTGTCAATAATGTTGTAAATGTCTTGCCTACAGGAGCCAGGTCAGCTAGTGGTATAGTCGACGCTGGTATGAAAGCGGTGCAAGATCTGGTGAAGAGTCGACTGTCTGGTGGTGGTGGTGGTGGACGGTCCAGTGGCGGTAGTAGTGGAGGCAGCGGAGGGAGCAAGGTGAGTACTGGTCCAGTCGTGCTCTCTAATTATTCACCAACAATCTGTTACTATTTCAAACCCATACAGTTCAGTGCTTTGCTCAAAATTCATTATTAACGTTGTTTTGTTTCAAAAAGTGTGATGAGTTGAGCAAACATGCTGTAGTATTGTTAAGGTTAGTCTTCTGCTACACTTTCGTAGCAGTAACTGGGATATTCCCGGACGCCGACAGACACCACTGACAGTGAACGGTAACCTAGCTAGTGATCCTCAACCCCACAGGAGTGATCCTGCAAGTGTTAGTGTCGGTGATGTGGCAACCACTGTTCCTGCTACCAGTGATTCCACCACCTGAAACCTGGCATTCTTGTGTCCTTCTTCCAGTTCAACTAAGCAGTCAACCCATAAGTCTCATTAAAGCTGATTGGCTATCTATCAGGGGCTGTACTTCAATTCACTACATACTTGCTTGTAATTTCATGGGATGTTCTGTTCATACTGTGCTGACGCCTAGTGGCTGAACAAAATATTTGAGGGTTTTTTACAACTTTTGAACTAAGGTTCTTATTGAATGTACAAGTGTATTCTTGGGAACTCTGCTGAAAATGACTTTTGAACATCTGAAGAAGGGTTTGATCCAAAGTTCCCATTGCCCCCTGAAGTAGTCACATACATAAAAGATAGGAGAGTTGGGACTATGGCCTATGATTCCATATCCTGTAATCTAGCATTCTTGGGGCTCAAGCAGTCAGCCCCAAAACTTCCCTTAAAGCTGATTGATTACCTATCCATGACTTTACTTCTACTCACTAGTCTTGTGAGCACAAGTTTTTTAAAAAAAGGCGCTGACACTTTTCATCAACAGGAGGGTGCACCCAAGGGCTCAGGTTCAAACTGGTCAAGAACATCCCTGTAATAATATACCAAATATTTCTAGAAGTAGAAAATTGAAATATGAATAAAACCTAGTATATCCTTTAAACCTTACAAGACCATATTTGTTCGAGTAATTTTAGATGTACTCAATCTAGTCAATCTACTTACAGTAGAAGCATTTGCTAATTTGTACAATATACTGTTATACAGGCTGGTGATCCCAAGGATGTGGTTGAGTTGACTGATAGTAACTTTGAAGAGGAAGTGTTGAAGAGCAAGGACCTTTGGATGGTGGAGTTCTTTGCACCGTGGTGTGGCCACTGTAAGAACCTGGCCCCGGAGTGGGCCAAGGCAGCTACAGAGATGAAAGATAAAGTCAAGTTTGGTGCACTTGATGCTACTGTACATTCAGTTATGGCCAGTAGATATGGGGTAAGACTGCAACTCATGTGTACATCTGTTGATGGCCAGTAGATATGGGGTAAGACTGCAACTCAAGTCTACATCTGTTGATGACCTGTAGATGTGGGTTAAGATTGCAACCTAGGTTAAAATTCAGTTGCTTTGAAACAACTGCGTTATGTCTCCAAGTGGAACAAACCATGTGTGCAGAATAACTCATATTTACACTAGTACTTGCACAAGAACAAGTAACTTGGAAGCAACTTTATGTTTACGTGTGGTTGAGCTTTGGATAACTAGTTGCGTCTTTTCTAGGTGAGGGGCTATCCAACCATAAAGATGTTCCAGAATGGTGAGGCCACTGACTATGAGGGTGGCAGGACTGCATCCGATATCATTAACTTTGCCAAAGAAAAGCTGGCTGAAAATGTGCCACCACCTGAAACATACCAGGTATGCAGTTTTGATGGTATCTCTTTCCTTGATGATATGCAGAGTGTGTCACGCTTACTGTCAGTGCATTGTGATAAGATTTATTCGTGTTGATGATCGACAGTATGGGAATGGTTGCTGTTACAGATCACTAGTGAACAAGTGCTGAAGGACAACTGTGAGGGCCATCAACTGTGTATCATAGCCATCCTGCCACACATTCTTGACTGTCAGTCTCAGTGTAGGAATGACTATCTTGCCATTATGAAGAAGGAGGGAGAACTCTTTAAAAAGAACCAGTGGGGGTAAGGGATTCTTCAGAGTACGTGATAAAATGCATCCTGCTAAAGGTCACTGAATGCCTGGGTACTTAACTGTGATAACATTTAATAAATGTTTGACATTTAATCGTAGACAAGTTAGTTTTAATAAATGGTAGAACGATAAACTTTGATGGTAATCTCTTCACTCAACCATGCATGATTTACTTTAACAATTTTTTGTGTACATTCAAGAAAGCGTAAGACTAAAGGGATTTGTTCTATCTGTTTCAGTTGGCTGTGGGCTGAGGCCATGTCCCAGCCAGCTGTTGAAGAAAGCCTCGGTATTGGGGGCTTTGGCTATCCTGCTTTGGCTGCTGTAAATACCCGCAAAATGAAGTATGCTCTTATGAAGGGCTCATTCAGTGCCTCGGGTGTTCACGATTTCCTCAGGTAAGTGTATGTTTCCAGCTAATAAATGTGATGATCATTAATTTTGTTTATGCTAGAAAAGTCTGCCAAGTGAAAAATTGAGCAAAGCGCTGATTTCTAATAAGGTCCAGTCTGATGTACAGAACTTTGCAAGAAGTACATTTGCATGATAACTATGAAAACCCCTTGAAATATAGCAGGTGTTTTGGGGTTTGCGCAATAGATTGTGACATCTGGCTTCATTTTGATGTTTAGTTCCCTTTGTCACTTGCAGCTAACATTATTTAGTTTTTGACCTTTAGCAAAATACAAATCCTCATTATGGGAAGACCTGGTCAATCTAGCGTGGGCACAGTATAAAGGAAACAGCATTTTTTTGATGTTGTTTTGATGTTTGTTTATCACACAGTTTGCTGGTTGTGAATAAATTGACACAAGTTTAAATCTTTGCATGGCAGATTGTAGTCTATTGGGACTTGGATTAAATCTGAAAATTTTAGTTTTTATGGCAAATGAATACGCTTGTAGTGATTTGTTTTTCGTACTGTCTCTTTTATGTTTCAGGGAATTGTCATTTGGCAGAGGATCTACGGCACCCATTAAGAATGCTGAGCTGCCAAAAGTCGTTGAAACAGAGGCGTGGGATGGCAAAGATGGGGAGGTATAAATTATTTATTTTTGCAGGTTATTTCCCAAAATAATTGGACGGAAGAAAATAAACCCCAAAAATGCAAGAGGCATTATGTGTGGATCTTTGTAATAATTATATATTTAGTTCATATCGGTTTTTCTTGAATGTGACAGTCATTTTTGATGGATATTGATTGTGTATCTGGCTGTAGTACTTCATACACTCCATTCATTTCTCACTATTTTGCCTGTGCTTTAGAAACCAAATAAATTAATACCTGGTATTTTATGTTAACACCGTGTCTCGAATGACATCTTTCAACCTTCTTAGTCAATGTAGTAATTTCAGTCCAAAGCAATGTTTTATCCGATACCACTTCCTTTGACAGGCAAGTTGCTTGTGGAAGGAAATAACACTTTTGACATGAAGGTGTTTTGGAGGAGCCATTAACCAGTGTCATTGTCCGACAAACATGCCTAAGTTGTGCATGTTCAAGTCGGATTTGGCTTCAATGGCTCAGTTATTCTGGCTCTTCTACCCGTAATGTCAGATCCGAGTTTGTCTTACTCAGAGAAAATCTTTTCAGCACGGTTGGATCCATTTTCTTGTAGTTCTATTGGATTAAAATTGTAGGCTGACTTATTGGAGAGGCCAGTTTCTTCCGATTGCCTGGTTGCTTTTGTAGATCAAGCTTAATGATTACAACCATTTTGTGACCACCGTGGAACCAAAAATAGAACTTAATTTTTTGCACTCGGGGTGTCTTGGAGTCTACACTGGTATCTTTACGGTGTTGCATTCTGAAAACCTGTTCAAAAACTGCTACCATATAAATAATTGGCTAAGCATAGAATACTTCCAAAATACAGTTATTAGGATACTATTTTCTTACTAGGGGTATCAGCTGGGGAGGTCTAATGTTAAAGATATGCAGCGTTATTGATGCCCTGTGAAGGAATGATACGGAAGAATGTTTTAGGGTGTAAGTGTACTTAGTTTTAGAATATGTTTTGTTTGTTTCAGATGCCTGTTGAAGAGGATTTTGACCTAGATGACGTTGAACTAGAGCCTTTAGAAACAGACAAAAAGGAGGAGTTATAATGTGCTCCTATTTCTAGAAGCTGTACAAAGTCTTACACACCCTTGACCAGTTCTCTTTGGGGTCTAGAAGTTTCATAAAAGTGGTAACTGGTATTTTTGATTTCAGATTCCAAGAGTATCAATTGTTCTGAATACCTTGGCAATACCTTTAGGTCTGTGACGCTGTACAGAGAATTGTATTTTATTGTATTTTATTATATTGTGTTGTGATGCTGTCATTCGTACATCAGTATCTTGTTAATGTTGATTGATCGAACTCTATATTTGTTATTTTGAAGAAATAGTGCCCTTCAGATCGGCTGCATTGGTGTTTCTTTATCCTTTTGTTAAAACTGAACACCCACTTATGCGTTCGTTTATTACATGGGATGGTGCAAAAAGAACTGTATATAGTTAATGTGTATGCTTAGAGAGTTGTAAAGTTTGGACATGATTAATTTAAATGCAATTTGAATCTGTTGTCCATAATTTTTTTATCAAGTATCAGATGTATACTGTGAGGCAAAAACGTGCCTATTAAAAGAACGGCACATGCAGTTGCAACTTAGTTCTTACCTAAGTGTTCAGCTTAAAAGAAACCAAAAATAAAGCCCTTCCGTTTGTTAATTTCACATTTTTTATCATGCTTTACAAACATTTTTGGCAAGAGCTGGGATCTGACCAGACTCAAGGCACCTGATAACAATGACCAATAAGAAGGCTGAGAATAAGCGTTATGTAGCCCAGGACAAAAGAGTTAATGCACCGGTCCGAATTCAGGAAAAGGGGTGTGTAAGATAAGATGGGACCATAGTTCAACAGTGAAATACCATTTAAGTTTGAAGCCGACATGGAGGCCGGAGCCAGATGACTCCCCTTTAGCAGACTCTACCAAAGTTGCTGTTGATGCAATAACTTCTTTATTTACCCTACACAACTGTCATCAAACCTAATTTTTCATTTTAGTGGGAGTTATAAGCAGACCAAATCCTGAATTATTCTTTGCTATTGAATTCGATTGCACTCGAAATACCTTCCTGTAGCCTACCAAATTGGCCACAGTCGATTCCTGAAAGGCAGCATTCGCTTAACGGCGTTGCACGTGTACGTGATTTGTAATCCTAGCACAGTGTTTCGTATCTGACAACATGTACCCAATAAGAAAAGATAAATTCTGCTGTCTGCCGATATGACCACACGGTCTTCAAAAACTTCAATGTTTGCGTTTGTTTTTCGATACAGCTGTGATATTTTTTTGCAAATGCAACAATGTCTACCTTCCTGTACCAGGTTCGGGAACAGGGACTCGATTCAGATACAGGATTATTGACACTAAACTTCTAAAACCTATACGTGTGTGAGCTAGTCTGACGAAATAAATTACCATGGACCTCTGCGCTTAACATGCATGAGAAACGGGTAGTTTATTATTCTTAACAATGCCGCACCTAGCCTAAGGGGGCTCTCTTTTGCTAAGATTCACGGGTACGTTCAGAGCTACGAATTGTGCGTTCATCGAAGTTTGGCAGTTCCAGTCTGTTTAGAGGACTTTTGTCTCGTTTTCTACTTTTTTCGGAGTTTTTGTTTATCTGGAACGGACCTTTTTGCCCCACTTCGCCAAATGGGGGACTCGTTCGAGCCCTAACCCTCGGGTGCACGCATGTTAACAAATATATTTGCTAATGCTAGAATAGTCAGACGCGTGCCACTGCGCGGACCTATAAGACTTGAATTTCACAGCAATTGGATTTTCTGTATAAGATTTTTTCATACCCTCACAATCCGGATGTAAACAACGTCAATTCCTCGCAGCTGTTAATCCACTGAGTTGAAATTCGAGCAAGGAAATTCTCTCCAGGGTGGACATGTGTACAATATTTGAATAATTTCTACCAAGTTTGAAACATTGCGCATGAATAAAGACGGGCACTAGAAAGAGATTGTTCACCTCGCTTTTCCAAGTGAAAAAGTGCAAGTCAAATTTCGCTGACGGCATACAAGTACAAACCTGTTGTCATTTTCACGAAAGACGTCGCTTTAGTCGGCTGGCGCAATGTTGGCTTACGTGGTAAACGACCTGTTGTGGAAAGAGGCAACTTCCGGGTTATTTTTACCTTTCCGACTGATGCCATTTGCGTTAGTGGTCCACTAAGCGCGAACATCTTTTGTCCACTGGCATCGATGAAAGCGTCAGGATTCCGCGCGTTAAGGTTACGTAGGACCTAGAAAAATGCCCCAGTTTGACTAACTTTGGAACTTTATATCCCAAAAATATATGATAAGTTTTATATGGAGCTTTCAAATGCCCTTGCTTTTAACACTGTTCTCCAAACTACTCACAGGAATTATTTTTGAAGTGTTCACTTTTGCAGGCCCGGCAATAAAATCACGATTTTCATTAAAAATCACCAAACTGAGACGAAATATTTTAAGAATATTGAAAATTTGAGTGTTTTATTGATGCCCTTGTTTTGGTATATGATACCTTTTCCTATTTACTAACCCTTACTAACAAAAGCAACCCGTGAAGCGTTGAAATACGCCCACGACTACACAGCAAACGGTAAGCTTCTAAGGGTGTTTATTAGTATCATAAAGATGGCCAGGAAATGGGAAGGCTTTGCTGGGGCTTTAATACGAAACTGTTTGCCAAATTTCACGGATATCAGTCAAGAACTCCAAAGATAACAGAGGGAAACGTAATGAAGCAAATTGCCATTTGGAGGCACGGCTGTAGTTAAACCAATCCACCTGTTGTGAAGTAAATAGGAATTAATACAATTGCCAAATTTTAAAAAGATCTTGCAAGAATTTTAGGAGAAACAGCCGCAGATGTGAAAAAATATTTCCACACTGTTCACGTCCTTTGACCCATGGATTCTTTGGCTGCGAATGTATTATTGCAGTGTTTGCTTTTTCAGTTAATTTCACGGACGTCTTTCACTTGTACCTACCGTTAAAAACGTGTTTTGGCAATTTTTGCAAGCGTTGAAAATTAATAACTTCCCTAACATTATGTCGCACAAAAAGACTGGCTAAAACGGCGTTAAAAGGGCTAATTTTTTAGTTGAAACTCGGACTAGAAGCCTTTAAGATTAAAGTGTAACGAGTAAAAATGCGAAGTGAGAACACATACCACATATTTAATTTCCCTTTAACAAACCCTTCTCCATTAAGTTTGTTGTTATTTGGGAAGTCCAAAACAACATACAAAACGGATAATAAAAATAACTAAAACAAAAACACTTACTAAAAACAAACTCAATTTTGCCGTGTGCTGTGCACTCGGTGAACATTTTTATAGTTTACACAATAAAGGTCGCGAATGTTTGCTCAATCTAAAGATCACGCGGGAGAACTTAGCACTTAGAATTCCAAGTTCACACTCTACAATACTACCGTGCCTGAAGGACCATTTCCTGTATACTCGCGGCCAAAAATACAATAACATGGCACTCAAATTCACAAACCATGTCTCAAACCTTCCTCACAACGATAATAATTGATCTTCATTCTCGATCACATCATTCACGACCTCAGGAAGTAAAAAGAGTATAAAATCATTGTGTTTGACGAGTTTGGCCAACACCTCCAAAATAGAAAGTTTCAAATTAATGCCAAACAACCCTTCAATTCATTTTGACGGTAGAAACCAAAAATCAAGACCAAGAAAAAATGTTGATACAAATGTGTGAGAGCTGATTTTGTGAATTTATCACTTCGGTCACAAAAGAGACTTAAACACATCTTAAAAGATTTCAAATTGAGGCTAGCTCTCTGTGAACCATCTATTTTTGGATTAGCTTTTATCGAGTTTCTTTTCTTGGAAACATTTTCTCTCACCGCAGAACAATGATCGATCAAATCAAAATCGTCTACTTTAATTTTACTCGAATATATCAAGTCAGCGGCGATGAATCATCCTGTTGAAACCACCAATGAGCTCCTGGGTGCATGATGTTGTGTTTAATTTTCGTAATAAAAGAACGTCACATTAAAACAAAGGGTTCTTCACCAAAAATAAAACAAAACATTGGTTTTAAGATACATGTATACAGTGTATATCAAATTGTCAGAAATTCGTTAATGAACTCATACATGTATAAATCATATCTAAATTTGCTAAATCTCTTGAACATTAAGAGCAAAAGCAGATGGCGTAAGAAATTTTTCATTAATTCAAAACTGTGAAATTGAGCCAATAAAAGCCCTAGTATTAACATTTTCTAATACAGTAAAGTTTGACGGGACTATATGATTTATTTTTTGCTATCTATGGAATTTTTGGAGAATGAACTTTCATTGCTACCGAAGTTTTTTCGCTGAGCCAGTTATTTTTTCAACTGCACAAGATGACTACCGCTTCCAGGCTTTTCCGTGCAATCAATGGGAGAACCCCCGGAAATTACAAAGTAGGCGTGGGACTCTATAATCACTCCAACCACTGAACGGTTTCTGTGTCCGTGATGTGTTTGTTTTTGATAAGAACTTACGTCATCAGAGTGTTATCAAGCATTCTAATTAGCTCGCCATATGGCTTGAAATTTAATATTGGATCCCGGGGGAGTTTTTCAAATTTACTGTAGTCGTGAGGGTGCCCAGGATGCTTAAGCTTGGAATCTAAAAACAGGGGTGGGCGGTAAGCCGAGCATGGGCGGTAACCCGGAAGAGTGTCGTAAATTTAGGGCAGATCAAAGACAATCTGATGTAAAACAGAGACGGATCGAAAAACGACCCATTCTTGTGAAAAGAGTGAAAATTAAGTCACGGTTTTAAAACTATTTGAAAACACAGTGGAAAATAAATCGGATCCAACCGGTCCAAGAGGTTTCATCCGAGCAAGCCGAAATCTAGCTTATTTGAAGGGCCGAACTCGAACTCCAGAACAACCATATCGTGGAACTTAGTGCGAGTAGGCACAACTTAGGCATGTCCGACTTCTGCGAGTTTTATTGTAGTTGCTGAAATTTAAAGGCATCAAAAGGTAATAAATGAATTAATAATTCTAGCGTTAATTTTCCCAGGTACAGCGTATGAAGTAATTTTTATAAAAATGATTTAATGTTGTCAAGCAATGCAGAAATCATAAGACTGATTATGAATTTACCTTAAACAATTCAAATATTTTTTCTCGATATTTTTGCAACCATTGGCAAACATGGAAATGAGTTAAAAAAGAGCAGGGTCTTCCCCCCGAGAAAGCCTTCAATTAGCATGGATGTAGTCCCTGATTATGTTGACATTGAAATCAACGCCAGTTGTTTTTGCGTATGATAAAAGTAATAACACCGCGGACGTTATTTGACAACTTCACATCAACCAGAGTAGCTGGTCACAAGGAGTAATGATCACTCACCGTGCTATCAGAAACAGAGCCGCCACAGCAATGAATGGTTCGAGAATTAACGTCAGCCAGTTTACTGACCCAAATGATTTTGAAAAACATTTGTGTGAAGAAATTCGAAGTAGGAATTTGTCGATTGATGGATGGGAGGATCTCTGCTCTCAAATCTTAGGAACACATCCGAGCTCCACATCACTACCTACAACGACGAGACCAAACGAAACTGATGTTGGTGTGGATCGGATTCTTCTCGCCTTGCTTTATGCTATTGCCTTCGTCGTAGCGTTGTCAGGAAACGGTGCAGTGCTTTACATAATTTTACGAAACAAGTTTTACGTTTCGGTGACCAACGTTTACGTACTCTCTCTATCAGTTGGAGATCTTTTGTTGACCGTGTGTTGCATGCCACTCACGCTGGGTTATGCCTACCTCGACGAATGGGTCTTCGCCACCTTTGGCTGCAAATTGTTGGCTTTCGTGTCTAGTTTGTCGTCTGTCGTCACTTCGTTAACTCTTTGCTGCTTAACCGTCGATCGTTATAAAGCCATCATTCACCCTCTGCGCCAGGGGATCATCGTGACTGCAGTCCGAGCTGCTGTCGTGTTGCTTTTCGTTTGGCTGGCAGCTGTTTCTATGAGCTGCCCCTTCGCTATTAGCTCTCACGTGAAAAAAATGAGAACGCCAAGTCACGAAGACAAATTTTTCTGTGTAATAAATGAGGTGACTCTGGATATCCCTCATCTGACTACTAACATTTCCTACTTGGCACTGACCTGGGTTCGGCTTGTTGTCGTTTTCATAGTGCCATTTCTTCTGATGACACTTGCGCACGCCAAAATAGTCCATAAACTGTGGATCTTAAAACCAATTGGAGACGTGAACCAAAACGACGCAGCGAGAATGCGCAACCGAAAGCGAGCCATCAAAATGTTGATTTCAATGATATTGTTGTTTATAACGTGCTGGCTGCCCAGTCTCACGTGGGATCTCCTTAAACTAACGCATTTCTCCCACTACACGCACTATACGAATGCANGGATTCTTCTCGCCTTGCTTTATGCTATTGCCTTCGTCGTAGCGTTGTCAGGAAACGGTGCAGTGCTTTACATAATTTTACGAAACAAGTTTTACGTTTCGGTGACCAACGTTTATGTACTCTCTCTATCAGTTGGAGATCTTTTGTTGACCGTGTGTTGCATGCCACTCACGCTGGGTTATGCCTACCTCGACGAATGGGTTTTCGCCACCTTTGGCTGCAAATTGTTGGCTTTCGTGTCCAGTTTGTCGTCTGTCGTCACTTCGTTAACTCTTTGCTGCTTAACCGTCGATCGTTATAAAGCCATCATTCACCCTCTGCGCCAGGGGATCATCGTGACTGCAGTCCGAGCTGCTGTCGTGTTGCTTTTCGTTTGGCTGGCAGCTGTTTCTATGAGCTGCCCCTTCGCTATTAGCTCTCACGTGAAAAAAATGAGAACGCCAAGTCACGAAGACAAATTTTTCTGTGTAATAAATGAGGTGACTCTGGATATCCCTCATCTGACTACTAACATTTCCTACTTGGCACTGACCTGGGTTCGGCTTGTTGTCGTTTTCATAGTGCCATTTCTTCTGATGACACTTGCGCACGCCAAAATAGTCCATAAACTGTGGATCTTAAAACCAATTGGAGACGTGAACCAAAACGACGCAGCGAGAATGCGCAACCGAAAGCGAGCCATCAAAATGTTGATTTCAATGATATTGTTGTTTATAACGTGCTGGCTGCCCAGTCTCACGTGGGATCTCCTTAAACTAACGCATTTCTCCCACTACACGCACTATACGAATGCAAATGTCGCCATAGACAATTATCTCAAATTGTTGGCTCTTTCAAGTGCATCTTTCTATCCATTTTTATTTACAGGTTTAAGTAAAACACTGCACAAAAGAGTGCGCTTAATTCGTTGTAAGAGTTCAAAACCAACGTGTCGCTGTTGGTTGGAATTTCCGAGAGTTAAGGACCATACGAAAACGACAAATGACTGCCCGCCCAAANTCATAGTGCCATTTCTTCTGATGACACTTGCGCACGCCAAAATAGTCCATAAACTGTGGATCTTAAAACCAATTGGAGACGTGAACCAAAACGACGCAGCGAGAATGCGCAACCGAAAGCGAGCCATCAAAATGTTGATTTCAATGATATTGTTGTTTATAACGTGCTGGCTGCCCAGTCTCACGTGGGATCTCCTTAAACTAACGCATTTCTCCCACTACACGCACTATACGAATGCAAATGTCGCCATAGACAATTATCTCAAATTGTTGGCTCTTTCAAGTGCATCTTTCTATCCATTTCTATTTACAGGTTTAAGTAAAACACTGCACAAAAGAGTGCGCTTAATTCGTTGTAAGAGATCAAAACCAACGTGTCGCTGTTGGTTGGAATTTCCGAGAGTTAAGGATCATACGAAAACGACAAATGACTGCCCGCCCAAAGCTGCGACAAATACTCAAGCTCCATCGGGTCTCGACAGCAATCCACGCAATGGGGATTATCCTTGACAAAAAACAGCACCTAGGTGCCGTTCGAAAACAAGAAAAGATATTCCCTGCCCGCCTCAGAGCAGTTGATTTCGTGATACGCGCAAATCCCAGCAGGATGGGTGTTAAGCGGAACGCGTCTCACGTACTTATATGTCATTGTGGATCGGATTTACCAGAGGCGGTGCCGACTGGCTAGTGTTAAGCCTACGTTTGTTCCCTTTCTATCATTGTGGACACAAGAGCAACACCTAGGGCAGTAATCATAAAATAGTTACATCGTTACTTTTCACCGGAAAACTGTAATCGAAGAACGTCACAACTGATCATTTGTCACTCAGTGGTAATATACAAATAGGAGAACCTCCGCCACAATAATACTTGATAATTCAAGATGGGAGACGCTTCACACAACCGTCGATTAGCTTGTCCAAAGCATTGAAGGATGGTTGGGTGAAAAACGTTGCCCGTAAATCTCGCTCCTAAATTACGCGCGTAATTCACGAGCGTAGAATACCGTCGGCGTGCATTTTGGTGATCTGTTAAGACAGTGTAGGACCCTAGAAAATTAGCCACTCTAGGAACATCATATCTCAGAAATGGCTGATTGGATTCAGTAGGAAACGTTCAGATACTATGGATTGCTTTCAGAAACGGTGTTAGAAATTCTGCAAAGTTTGTACTTTCATAAAATATACATTTTCGCAGGGTTAAGTTCTGTAGTGTTTCAGAGATTTAGCTAAATGCACAATTGATGTAAGGCCCTAAATAACTTTAACGCTCGAAATATTTACGCTCGTCGTTTTACAATTGTGTTACACTCGTCGCGTTACGCTCGTCGTGGTTTTACGCTCATCTTTGTACGCTCGTCGCGTTGCGCTTGCCGTTTTTATGCTCGTCGTTTTACAAGCTTGATAGACAAGCATAATGTAATTTTTTGGACGTAAAACTCACATAGTTCCACCTTTTTTACCAGTTTTCATCACTGACAACTGTCAAACGATGAGACACTTTCAAAACCTAGCGGCAACTTCCAGTGCTGTAGTGGGAAATTAAGAGGTAAGTAGGCGCCCAAAGCCCACCGTACCACCTTGAGCACTTACGGTGCGTAGGCGCTACGTTCTAATGCCAAAAGGTGGTTGGCTGCGCCTACGTGCGCCTACGCCCCAATACAGCACTGGCAACTTCTTTGCAATGCTACGCTATGAGCAAAGCAACAACTTCCATCGCGTCGTTTGGTTCTGTTTATGCTCAGGTGAACCTCTAGGGGAACTAGTAGGGTATACATGATTCATAAAATACATACAGTTTCAAACTGACGTCAACGTATAACTGTTGACGAGCGGTATAAAGAGCGATTACTTTTTTGCATTTAACGATATCTCAAACTTCATTCACAAAAATTGGCGGTTTCTACAATATTTCACATATGTTTAGCAAAATACCTTATCTTCATTCTCGAGGGACTTCAAATGCGAAATATATACCACGTAACGAGACAAAATATTTACTACAACCACCTTTAACAGCGTGGAAATTTGTTTACTATTTCTCCGAGGTCAAATCGACTTAATTTGAACTTAAGAAACACGTGTTCTCGAAAACGGCTCGGTGAATTTTACTAAAACTTTCCAAATTTGATATTTATTCACCTATGTCAAAAAATCTATCCTTTTAAACGCATAGTTTTTGGGTACCGTAAGATAGACGAATACGACTGCTGTTTTTCACAAAAATAACTCACGTTTTGCGGGTTAATGTGGCATAGAAACAAAATTAAATAAGTAATAGAAAAATTCTAACAGCTTTTTTTAGGTACATTTGAACTTTTCATTTAAAAAGGCTTTCAGTAAAATCCGCCAAGGTGTTATCTTTCTATGAATGTACCTTTCTTATAAATGAAACTTCGACTTAAAAAAGATGGTAACGGAATAATGATAGTGGTATGTAAATATAATCATATCTTTATAATCTCTTGACTTTTTCTTTCAGAATATGTATATTTTCACTGGTTGACATTGCCTATTTTTGACATACGAGTTAGAATGAAGGACACTAAAAGGTTTGAAATAACTTTAAGGTCTTAGTGATGTACCAGTTGCGATTTCTCTATATTATTTGGTCAAAACATGACGGTTTAATGTCTTTTCAATCAATTTGCATGCGTACTATCAATTAAACTGGCTGCGTCTCAGTGCTCAGGAAGCAAATCATTTTAATTTCCAACATCACGTAGAAATTGAGAACATGATGTAACTGGTCATGAAAAATTCATACTCATTGCCATTACTCACTGAAAGCGACACCAATTATCATTACGCGGAATGATATAAGCTATGCCATCTCCAACTGAAAATTCATTGAGTAACAGCAATCTGTACAACACACTTAAGGTAAGTATGAACACGCCAAAGTAAGATACAACTGCGCTAGCAAATACATCATCTCAAAAGCAACTGAAGTTCCATCGAATTGTTTTCACAGATCCTAAACAAATTCTCGGTTTGGGGGCAAAATACTTATTCAATGTGCTAGCAACAAAATCCAATTCTTTCAGGAAATTTATGGAATTGTTAAACGGTCTTACTTAGCTATATTTTTTGTTTTTGTTTCAAACTTAATATGTGCCCTTCACAGAAAAAGGACGACGCAATTTCAATGCGCTAAACCCTTAAAATGTTTGAGATACAAGTAGGATGGTAGCTTGGAATTACACGAGAAGAGAGATTATGTCCTTGCTGTGATTTCTTTACATTTTTATCGCTATACAATAACAAATAAATGACAATGTATTAAAATACAAATATTTAACCCAGAAAGGAACCATTATACCCAGAGATGAGAGTTATTGAGAGTGAATGTCATTTCTTGTTAGTATACCCTTTGTATGTGCACCATCGACGAAAATTTGGCATTCCAGTTGCTGTAATAGATGATCCAGTTGTTTTTGATCGCTTGATGAGATCACGTGATGTTCCGAGTTAAGTAACCAATGTAACCAAGATCGTTGTTCATGCAAACGTCAATTTTTTGCATTTGTGCATGCTTGTAGAGTGTATTTATTTCCGTTTAAGGAGCCAGTGGCCTAATTACATTAAATAGATCTCTACTTTGTTCCGCTTCTTTTCTCCTCTTTGTAACAACGACGAATCTACTAGGTAAACCAACCCCGTTGGAAGTCCGTACATTTACAGTGTAGAATTTAGTGCCATCTGGTTATATCTTCCTGGTGCCATGCATGTCACAACTGCATAAATTGCACTGCAAATATTGACCTGCAGATCCGAATTACGATCTCACAAAGAAATTTATCGGCATAAATTATACCCGCATTGAAATAAAGCCATTTAAAAGTACTTATTCATTAGAAGATATGACATTTTACTGTTCATTTATGCATTTTTTACCTAGTGGTGAACTCGTAAACTAAACGCATTCACTTTAACTAACTAATTCGCATTAACTAACATTCGGGTCACTGCTAATTATAATATGACACCATAAGATCAAAATCTGTGAGCTTGAGCCGACAAATCAAATCGTCTGAATACTTATGCTTACGAATTTTACTGCTAATGAGCCACGTAAATACCTTAGTTCACGAGTTCACCGCTAGGTGAAAACTGCAAATGGCGGAGTGAAAAACGTCGAGTCTTCTACGTCAATAAGTTCTTTTAAAGAGGTTGATTTCTGCGGATACATTTCCTCGAGTGATCAAGTTCGACGTGTCAGGGATGATATTTAATGTGCAATTAGAGCATGACACTAGATCCTACATTTTCAGCTACAGACCTCGAACCCTCTTTGTATTCAGGGCTGTCTGTTTAGGCCCTAACTAGAGTTGGCTTGACTTCATAAATTAAAAAGTAATCTCGCAGAAATTCCATGACTCATGAAAATGATTCTTGATAGTCATTCTTGATTTCTTTTCTTTCCTAAGTAAAGGCCTCGTGGTAATGATTTTAGTATTCCGTATTGCTGCCAGTGAAACTTGAGGTTTCCGGGAACATTTTGGTGTTCGGAGAAAAGGCACATCTGCAAGGTGCTGCGTGAGGGTGTGATATCCTTGAACGACTAAATCTGGTAATAGGTTTTGACTAACGCTTGAAAACTTTGTTGCGTGAAGAATTAAGATATATACCAAGGTCATCAATATCATTAATAATAAGTACAATGTAAAACATTTTTTAATCTTCGGTGGTACAGAAAAAAACCACTCCGCCACAATACCAGAATCGTTTCTAAAATAGACGTAAGATTTTAGTTAATTTGGGTCTGAGTTAATCTAATCAATCATTTTCCTCGTAATGTCGGCTCTTCTTTTTTGTCTTTCAAAATATTTAGGTTTCCATCTTAATTGAAGGTAACACCTACTTTAGTGTGGGAAAGAGTATCATTTTCTGAAAAGACGCCGATGGAAATAAAGACATTCTTTCGGAAACAAATTATTTTTTGAATGCGAAGCACATTAATCCAGATGCAAAATAGCAGAAAAAGATTACATTAACAGCGATTACTGGATTAAATTCATAAAGACGTGATCAAAAAGAATTAATTCTATAAACCAAGATGAATGCATTTTTAATAACTTGGGAAGAAGATTCGTCGTCTTTGATGTTTTTTTTTTGAAATTTCCATAGTCTAGCATTGGGCGCTATCAATTTTCGTTCTTCAAAATTGAGTCGTTTGGTTTCATTTCTGGACGCACAGGACACGTGACGGCTCACGCATGCACTTTCAACGCAAGGTGTAACTATACAGCAGGACCACGCCCAGAGTCTGATGGGGCTGTCTGCAAGTGATATTAACACACACAGCCGACATGATGTTTCTGGGAGCTGGGTCGTGCATTTGCACGATACGGTATAGCATAGCTTCAGGCGAAGTCACCATTGTTTAGTTTACATCAAAGGCCAAAGATCACTTTTTCCATATATAAATGAAATATGCTACGACTATGTTTTGCCATACCAAATAAGGAGACGTGATTCGTTGTGGGAGAAAACGAGCAGTTGACAGATTGTTTTGAAAGTAAAAGAACTAAATGTATTGACAGAAATTCAAATTCTTTACGACCAAACCGTAAAAATACCTAGTGACCAGACTGAATTATGTTTTAGTGGCAGAAAACCATTTTGAATAATGCAATTTAGTCTCTTTGTCCACTGAAAACACTTCGCTAACGTGCTCTGGCCTGCGATTTTTGCGTGGTATCCAAGAACATTTATAACGAGCTGGAGAGAGAATTCCAAACCAGTCAAAAACGAAGGTGTCATCTGCATACTGAGTAATTTCTGTTGAGTTTCTCATAATGGACTTTTTGGTTATAACAAGAATATTTTTTGACATGAATAACAGTAATTTTGGAGAAAGGGCTTGATGTCAACATTCAGTGTGTACATGAACGTTTTATTTACGTTGCTTGCTTAACTAAACACGTAGCCTATTCTGGCACCAGAATTTCGTTTTCCAAGACCTGACCAAGTTGGTTGTCTTCACTTGCAAGACAGTGCCCTCTAATAGTGACCAAGACAATGATTAACTAATCGTTTTCTTTCCACAGTTATGCATTCACCATTTTAAGTGATTTTTGCCGGGTGAAATATTTTCCACCTGGGTGATAAAGAGCAAAAATTGTATAAAGCAAAACGAAAATTAGAAACGCCATAAAAATTGAATATCATCTTTGGACCAACGCAATAATACACAAAAACGTTTAATTTCTAACATACGACAAAATAGACCAAAACAAATGCGGATAAGTTTAAAAAAATAATTTCAGTCGCAATGTTGGTAATGAAATAACGCAATGAATCGCTTTTAATTATTTCATTAGCTGCCAAAATTTATGATTAAATATTTTAAATCTATATCAGGCTGTACGAGACACACACTGTGTTGGCTTCACCAGCAACACATACATCAGTAGTTCACAAACCACTGCATTTTACTAGGATAATGATATGAAGGTTTTGAACTTGTAGGTGCACCCCAGTAGATTTCTTTCATTTCAAAAGTTCCTTGTGTGCTGACAAAAACTCGAACGTTATTTTTTTGTACAGAGTATCCTGTCACGACTTTCAAACCATCACGAACTGTGACTCCTACGTTATGAAGGTTCAGCGCCAGCAGTGAAGTACCTCTGTCTATCACAACCCTGACCATTGCCCCTTTGCTGATGGCGACAACAAGCCGATCTGCAATGCCACCCGTGACTGTACCAGACGCATCGTGTGTAAGAACACTTTTCCATGGTGACAAATGTTCAAACCACATTGTAGAACATGTTTCTTTCTCTAACGTCGGAAATGAGCCATGGATTAAGGTGCTGCTCAGTGACTTCCCGCATTCACCATTGGAGGATATGTCGTGTGCTTGCCAATCCTTCTTTGTGGAATCGAGAGTTTTCATCGTGGTTTCTACTGACACGTGCTGTGCAGTCAACACGTTTGTCTCTGTAACTTTAAGGTAGTCTGGCTCAATAAATCGTTCATTTACCTTTGCCAAGATTCGCTTTCCTTGTACCACAGCTTCATAAACACTGGAAAAGTTGCCCGCTACAACAGAGCCATCAGAATCAACAGAAAGACGTAATGCCCAGCATTCATCTGCATACCAAGACATACCATACCTATCTGTCGCTTTATCGTATCCGTCATTTTCATACGAATATTTCAGACAGTAGCCACTCGGCATTACTACATGGTGTTGCCACACAAAAGGCAACTGTATTCTAACTGAGGAACCATTTTCTTCTATCACAGTAAACCTTTTGTCATGTTGAATAGCAAATGGAGTTAGAAGCTCGTCCTTTCCAAATGCATCCATTGCTATGACGACGCCATTGCTAAGGACGGCGGTTAGTTTCGCGGCTCTTTGGCCTCCAACAGCAGCCTTAAGTTTTTCCAAACCTGTCTGATCGTTCGAATATCCATTGGCATCATGTTCGTAAGATACAATATTTTCTTTGCTATTATAAGAAAATTTGACAAACCATTTAACAGTGAGAGTAGTACTTGAATAGGAGCCGTATGATGATCCCAGGGCCTGAACAATACGACCATCGGAGCATACGAGTGAATAGCGCTCTTGAAGTGGATCACCAAACGATGTGTGATTCACGTTTAGTAGATGATCTTTGAATTGTGCACATACCAGGTGACCGTAATGCACGGACACACTTGTGCCTTCCTGGTTGAAGACATCGTACTTCTGCCAGTTCTCAAACACTACCCGAATCCTAGCACCACCATACACGGCTCGCAAGAGGTCGTCCCTAGAACCTTCTTCGACAGTCCCGTGTTCATTCACGTGCAGCGCCAAGTGCCACTCGCTCCGACAATCTAGAAAGCAATATGAAGGACGAATTTGTTGAGGAATGAACTTGCGAAATGTAAATCAGGCTCGAGGTTATCCTCAAGTATATAGTGACATATATTGCATCCCAAAGACAAACCGTTGTGACAAAATGTAACTATTGTACCGAGGAGTATATCGGTGAAACTCAACCACCCCTACCAAAACGGTTGCACCAACACCGGAGGAACGCCGAGGGAAGGTGTTTCGTCGGCGGTGCATGAACACACGCATGTGAATGATCAGGAGTTCGGAAATGATAAGGCTTAGTAAATTTTGACTAGTAGGGACAGGAACTGGTTCAAAACACCGGATGTCAAGTAGGTCATGTTCATAAGGCATTGAATCCGTCACTCAATTGACACCGTGAAAATGGGTGGTTTGCTCCGTCTACTGCTTGGGACGCTAGAATAGACTAAATCTCGTAATGCAGTTGAGCAGATTTAATGTATGGGAAAAGTAGTAAAAATATTCGAGCATGTTGTCATTGTCAGTCAAGGTATTGCTGCCAGGCATTCAGGGCGCAGAGGAATTGTAAGTACTACGACCGTCCTTCATTTTATCCACGCCTACAAACATTCGTTGCTAACAAAAGCAAAAAGACGATTTTTAAGGAGTTTAGGATACCCCGGTACAGAACAACAGCTTTACAGAGAACAAACATGAAAAGGAGCTTGCGGGATATAAAAACGTGGTAGATTTCGCACAATCAAATGAATTTACGTCCGGCAGTATGCGTTAGAATATTAAGTCTAAAATGAATGGTCTTTTTTACAAATGTTTTCTTACCTTACAGCCAACCTAAGACCCAACGGTCGTGAGTTCCCCCAGACCACCTGCGGCTACCAAAAAGTTTAACTAATAATTCCCCGCTATCAGTTGTGTTAGGCAATAGTTAACCAGTGTTCCTAATCGAGTCCCTGAGCTCTGAGTAACTATACTAACAACTATGGCACCTAGCTCTTTGAATCGATCTGGCTCTGAGTTAACCAACTCGGTAGATGTCAACCGGTTAGTATGAATGAATTCAAATACTTTGAATAGGGGAAATATCACAGTTTATAATGGTAAAATCTTACACCAAAGCCCTTTGTTACTATGTGGCTTCACGCCATTAACAATTTTAAAGAAATGTCATCGGGAAGTTGTAGCGTGCCTGCAGGTATGATGATGGGCCGTTGGGAGGAAAGTGTCGCCGGAAAAATACGAGCGTAATTGTGTACATTACGCCGTTATTTACGCCGTTAATTACGCCGTAAAATTACGAGCGTAATTTAATTCTTTACGACGTAAAATTACGCTCGTAATTTAGTTTAAACTCTTAGCCAATGACGTTGGGTTTTACGATCGAAGATCGCGCGCTCATGGAAATACTTATTTACTGGCGGGTTTCATGTCTACGATACGAGCGCTGAATCACGGCGGATCAAATCGCTGCTGTCATGTCAGCGACTGCGCAAGAACGAGCTGCCCAGCAACAGTCGTGTATGTCAGGTCATCACTGATTGGTTTAAATTTGGAACTTTCTTAAGATATTTTACGAGCGTAATTTACGGCGACATTTACCCCATTTAATTTACGGGCGTAATTTTACCGCAACACTTTTGCAATTTAACGGCGAAACTTTTCCCCATTTAATTTGTTAATTTACNTATACTAACAACTATGGCACCTAGCTCTTTGAATCGATCTGGCTCTGAGTTAACCAACTCGGTAGATGTCAACCGGTTAGTATGAATGAATTCAAATACTTTGAATAGGGGAAATATCACAGTTTATAATGGTAAAATCTTACACCAAAGCCCTTTGTTACTATGTGGCTTCACGCCATTAACAATTTTAAAGAAATGTCATCGGGAAGTTGTAGCGTGCCTGCAGGTATGATGATGGGCCGTTGGGAGGAAAGTGTCGCCGGAAAAATACGAGCGTAATTGTGTACATTACGCCGTTATTTACGCCGTTAATTACGCCGTAAAATTACGAGCGTAATTTAATTCTTTACGACGTAAAATTACGCTCGTAATTTAGTTTAAACTCTTAGCCAATGACGTTGGGTTTTACGATCGAAGATCGCGCGCTCATGGAAATACTTATTTACTGGCGGGTTTCATGTCTACGATACGAGCGCTGAATCACGGCGGATCAAATCGCTGCTGTCATGTCAGCGACTGTGCAAGAACGAGCTGCCCAGCAACAGTCGTGTATGTTAGGTCATCACTGATTGGTTTAAATTTGGAACTTTCTTAAGATATTTTACGAGCGTAATTTACGGCGACATTTACCCCCACTTAATTTACGGGCGTAATTTTACCGCAACACTTTTGCAATTTAACGGCGAAACTTTTCCCCATTTAATTTATTAATTTACGAGCGTAATTTTACGGTGACAATCCTGCAATTTAATTTACGCTCGTAATTACGAGCGTAATTTTACGGCGACACTTTCCCCTCAACGGCCCACCATATGCAGGGACCATATTCGTTACACGTGGTAAGTATGGTGGACGTGGCTTATATCCGTTTGTCGGAATTGTCCATTTGGAAATTTAATGAGTCTGATTAGAGTAATAAAGAAACTTAGATAAAACAAAATTGTACTCACTATGAAACTTATACAAGTCTATGAAGTTCATTTGCAAATACAAAGATGTCCAATATAATTATAAATCGCAAAATGCATAAGCGCAGTGCAATTATTGTAACCACAGATTACTTAAGCAAACATGAAAGATGTCTTATGACGCATGTGTTGAAGGCCAGTGACAGGTATGTGAGCCAATGTGATCTTATATTAATCTTGGTGCAATATTAAGGAGACTTACTTACTAAAGAATAAACTCATAAAAGGCCTACTAAGAACGTTAGAAGTGCCACATAAGACCACACGCGTCTTACCACGATGTTCCTTCTTGAACACAGTCCAGTCCTTGTCATCGATCAGGGTCGTGGTGCTCTGTCCCGTTTCGCAGTATCCTAAGTCGCGGTGGTAGTTGATGTGCGTACAGTCTCCGGAACATTTCAGAGAACATTTGATTTCTGAACGGCTGTGGTGAACAATTCCAGTTGAGTTAAACTGCATTCGCTTTCCCTTTAGTTTTACAAAATAAGATTCGTGTGAACTTGTCGACGCATTGGCTTTGAAAGTCATAATCATAATTTGAAGACAAATACAGCATAACATGGACTTCATTTCGACTAGTTTTGGCGGCCACGGTCCAGCTAATGTGTCGTTTTGGCAATTTATGAACATTTATATTGAATTACATTGTCATATTAAGCACGAGATTTGTTTGACACTCGCAGGTTTTAGTTAATTGACGTTGTAGAAGTAATTTGCAATTAATGTGTTATATTAATTATTCAAGTTAATTATAAAATGATCTTATTAATTTTCAAAGATAATTTAAACGGACAACTAGAACACTCTCGTCATTCAGATGTCGGCGTATTTAATTCTTACAACCAGAAAACATACAGCAAGGTATGTTACGAAAGTTCCCATTGGATGAATTACACGTAAATGTCACATTTTTTTCCTCAATTTCAGCCTTACCGATAGGTAAACAAGAAAAAAAATTGAGGCGATTAAAGTTGTTGTTATTCGCTGGCATATGCCTTATAACACAAGGATGTGGGTCTTGATAAGATAACGGAATAGTGAATAAATGGTCAATATTTATAAAAATGGGTTATAATAGGCCAGTGGAGAGTACGGTGAAGTATGTGTTAGTAGCCATAAAATGGTAATTACTTGTTGTACCTGCTTTAAAACTTCATCGTATGCACAGAAGCCGTGGTGTCGCCGAGCAGTTCAATAACAGCACTCGACATTGCAAGTGTTTTAATGCATTTACCGCTCCAAACGCGAGAATGCTATTGGTACTTAAGAGCCCATAAATGGTCAACAGAACACACCTTATAGTCGGATGCTTTTCACTTGGACGGTTGGAAGAGTAATACGTGTCCTCCTGTTACAGTAATCCCATGTACAGATCTCCTGAATTCGGACAAATTGGAAGAATGTACGTAAGTACATTCGGCAGAATTCATGCCCGTGAAGCGAGCCTCGATTGCGCCAACAAACCGCTGTACCTGAATTTCAGTTGGTTAGAGTTCCCCGGTGAAATAAGAAGCCCACCTCAATGGGAGATTGGACTGAAGGTGATGGCGTACGTACTGGCAGAACTGATGGCACTCATTGGCAATCTTCTGGTTATTTTGATCGTCGTTAGGAGTAAAAAGATGCGCACAATTACAAACTTCTACATCGTCAATTTGAGCGTGTTCGACTTACTAGTGGCTCTCTGTCCTATGTGGGTGTCGTGTATTGAGGCTGTAACCAATGGATGGCTACTGGGATCCGTCATGTGTAAATTTAATGTCACTGTCATGGGTAAGATTCACTGGGTTGGTCTTTTATTAGAACTGTAATAAAACTTCCAAAGTGAATATTGAGTAATTCGTTCGGTAAAGAAGGGAAACAAAGAGGACACAGAGTGTCTCAGGAAAACGCTTAATAACATCACATTGTGAAAAATAAAGCACATTTTTTAATCAAGGATGAAACTAAATACATGGAAGAAAATTACAATTTGTCAAATTTAAGAAACACACGGGATCTTTAGACCTTAATATCTGTTAATATGTGAAAAACGGGATTAGTACTCTTCTAATTATCAAGAGAACTGGTATCGTGTCGATAAATTAAATATTGATATATTAATAAGGACATATACTTGCTTGACAATCTATCTAATTACAAATTGGTTCTGATAGCTGCGTACTTCAAATCAATCTGAGGTATCTCTGTATCTATTTTGCAGTTCTGGCCCTCTGCGGTAGCGTCTTCACAATGACGGCTATAGCCGCTGACCGACTATTCGCCGTTTTGTTCCCACATAAGTTCAGATCTTCAACCAAAAGAAGCCGAAATTTTAAAATTACCATAGCAACCATTTGGTTGTTTGCTGCTACCATGGCCCTGCCATTGCTATGGGTGTATAAGTATACAGAGTACGAATGGCGGCACTACAAGGACACATTCTGTGCAGATGACTGGCCGGCCATGGGCGGACACGAGGATTGTGCCAAGGGGGCAGCAGTAACACGGCAGGTCTACTGGGGTGTTTTGCTGATTGCGCTCAACTGGTTCCCTAGTTTGTTCATGACATTTGCTTACGTAGTAGTGGGTTACAAATTCTGGGCATCGCGACGCATTCAACCGAATGGAGGCCCTCTTGCCAGGTCAACCCTTCAATACAACTCAAGGAAAAGGGTAACAATGCTTGCTTTAAATGACAAATCTAGAATTCACTAGATTTTTCCGATGTAGCCTAAAGCTAAAGGAAGTTTTTTTGCACACAATGAACTACTAGTGTGCCAGTAAATCAAAATATGAAATAACAGAACGATAATGTGTGAAAAATCCACCAAAGTACACCTCCCAAATACATTGGATTGAAAAATGGAATTCTATTTCAGGTTCTTGCCATGTTACTTACGATGTTGTTTGTATACCTTCTCTGTTGGACGCCATTTCAAATTAGCATCCTTTACCTCTACTTCGGTAAAGATATGCATTCTGAGGTAAACATTTTTGGGCTGTTGTAAGAGTTATAGTATTGTCTTTATCTCCTGTTGTCATATGGCTTGTATAGATTGAAACTTAAAAGTCATCGCTTTTTTGTTGCCCAATACATTTTAGTTGCCCGTTCTTCCTATCTGAAGATTCATCCTTGAGTCTGTCCTTCCCGAGCTTGATTTTGGATGACAAAGGGGAGACTGGCGTGTGTTCGCCCCCAGTGCGAGTTCATCCACACCCATATCCAAAATACTACGCAAATCCTCATATTTTGGAATTTTGCATAATTGCTAAAAGTGCACTAAAACAGAGTAAGACGGTTTCTAGAATGTTTTGTTAATTTGGGGAGACAGAATTAACTTTTACCTGCTCAAGGAATTTGTTCGTTTCACTTGCGTTTGTTCTATCCAGTATGTATTATGTCCAAGTTAAATATTTCACACGTATAATACGACACGTTGTAGTCACCATTTTCCCTATTAGTTTCATCAATGTTAGACAAAGTATACACGTGCTTTATTCAACAAGTGCTATTACGTGTTTTTGTCTTGTTTCATGGGTGAGCGAGTTCGCACCCGGGGAAATAATGAGGTCGGTTTTTTATTGCCGGAAAAACGTCTTTTTGAAAAAATGGCATGTCATTTACGGTCATAGACACAAAATGAGTCTGTGACAGACAAAGTTAAAGTAATTGTAAGTAAATACGGGTCTGCAGCGCTGAAAGACACATATAATGTACAGGGTGACTAAAAATATTTATTTGTATGAAGATCACCATCAATTTTAGAAATCAAAGCTGCAATGAGTAGATGACACTTCTTCTAAATTACAAACAATAGTCTACATTTATTACCGTTTTATTTCATGTTCAAAAATTGGTCCAAGTGTTCGTCATTTTCTGAAATCACACATGCAGGCGTCGAGCAAAATTGTCGATCATTCGACTACATTTGTCGCGGTGTATGTGGTTGACTTTTACAGTGATTTCTCTTGTCAGTTCCTCAATGCTGTTTCTGCAAGTTGTACAGACATGCCAGTATTTGAAAAAACATAGCAAGTAAACGTTAAGCGTGTTGAAATCTGTCCAGAGAACTGTTCTCTCAATTTCCTGATGTGCAAGTCCTCAATTGTTTCAAACGGAAATTATATCTACTCGGTTGTATAATTGTGGAGTGTATGCCATATTTAGCCACTTATTATTAAATTATCTGGTACCAGAGCAAGACCTAAACGACGGTCGATGAAAATTCAACAAGCTTAAACATCATTGTTGTTCTATTTTGTATCCATGAACCGAATATTGTTTTGATTTCAGTTGCCAGATGATTTTGACAACTATTACTTTGTGGCGGTATTTTTAACGAACGCCAACTCGGCACTGAACCCGCTCTTGTACGCCGGAATGAATGTCAACTTTAGGTAATGTATACCCCCCATTTTTCGTCTCGAACTTTGCTTTTATTGTATCATATTAGGGACATACCTTGTGTTAAAACCTAACAAGTAATTCCAGACAGACTAAGAAAGATCCAAGATTCCAGCGTTCTGCAACACCTAGTGCATAATTTTTGTGAACAGTATTTAACCCTGTCATAGAAACAGAATCATCAGCTCATGTACGGGAAGGTTTTCGACTATTTTTGCTCAAGCGCCTAAGTTTCACTGATCAAAGCAAGTGGATATCCGTCATGACATGAAAAGTCATTTACATTATCCAGCGAGTCCAGATAGCTCATTTCCATATCAATCGTGTTGCGCATAGTCTAATCAGGTAAAGATAATTGAGCGCAGACTACTTTCCTTATCAGTCAAGCAGCTGAAGTCAATTTATTTTGACGTGCGTTAACTCATTTATAGTGAACCGAATTTTATGATTCGAACACCAAGTTCGGTTACTTTTTGTGCTACACGTTTATAAAATGATCAATTCTTGAAAATGGTGCAGTTTCTAAAAAGCAATATTCTACCATGATAGGCAGAATTGCTTATTACATTGTGTGACTCAGCTCGCAACGCTCGATTAGCTCTCTTCGTGCCTGGAAACACATCATAAATGATTATCGCTGACCGAAATTAACAGTAACTCCAGACGCCTCCTACTTAGCCGATGCGAATAGTGGCCGGGTATCTGGACATCGCCTGTACATCGGTAGATAAAGAATTCAGTGTTAATGGTAAAGTCATGTGATGTTATCATGAGCATCTTTTCATTTGAATGTTTTTTGTCGCGTCGATTTGCATTCTTAGTAACTTCAAGCCTAATATTAAAGAGTCTTTGAATCTGCCTTCCATCAAGAAAGGCAAGTTTTGGTTTTATACCACTGCGTACCGTGATGAAATTGGTCTCTAATAATCTTTAGCCTGGATTTGGAAAGAATTGCCAGTTCGCTATTGCTTGTCATTTAGTTGGCTTATCGATCACGGTGGGCCATTTTATGCGCTGAATACGGAACCAAAAAATAACGATCCACCTGTCTGTTCTGAAAGCCTATAGTAACCAACTCTCAATAACCTGAGTAAGGGACAAGCGGAGACTAAGTTATAACGGTATATGATCTCAATCGAGAGTTGTGTTACTTGATGGAACACGGGTTTATATTACGTCAACATCTACATTGAGCATCAGTCACATTTTTTTCTTAAAAATGTTCATATTAGTTTTTGCCAAGGTGTTTCGAGTGTACGAGGGCAAACTCTTAATTTCGGATTCATTTGCACAACTTCAAATACAACCCATTAACCTCAATACGCAGTCTCAAATGAGGCGGTGTCTTTTCAACGGGACGAAGTCTAGAACAGGAAAATTCACGATTTTTTTTGTCTATTCCTATTTATTGCTGAAGAGGTGTAAGAAACAATAAGTCTATTAGAAAACTTTCCATCTCCGTCGAGAAGTGCGAAGACAAAGTCACGCGCTGTCTTTTTCCAGGGTATCAAGAAAATCTCAACCAATAACAGCATGTTAGAAAACACAGCAGGTATCATATATCTGGCAAAGAATGAGCAATATATCTACTTGCAGACGTGGCTTTGTGGATGTATTCTCCTGCTTGTTAAAGAGAAAGCCTCAAATGAAGAAAGTGATCAACCAAGCTCACCAGGGCATCGAAGACAAAGAGAACGCGAACAAACAAGAAGGCGATGGGCAGACGAAAAGCACAGCTTTCTAGATAAACGAGTTATCAATCACGATGGAAAGAAGACGTGGCCTCTTGGAACGTTAGAATTTGCAGGATAGGACAATGAACTTAAGAAGTGTAACTAAACTAATGTAATTGACACATTTATTCGTTCTACTAGTACAAACAACCATTGAAACAGATAATCAAGGTTTTTCAATCATTTGAACATAGAAGGTAGTTCGTTCTACAGTAGGCAGTAATTGCTAGTCCGAAAAAACGATCTCAACAGGACAGCGAAAGAGGGACGAAATGGAGGAAGGCAGAGCGAGAGACGTGTCGAACGGAGGGAAACCATGAGGAATAGCGAGGCATGGTACGAAACGTTAAACGTTGCCGTGGGTGAATCATACATGAAAAATCCAAATAAATAAAGCAAAAGGTACAGCAATAATGATACAAATATACCATCTCGCACAAAACGTAAGACTTATAAGATTTAAATATCAACGAATAGTGCCCATTATATACTACATTGATTTCAATCAAAAATATGACATTTGCAACCTTATTAAGAAGGCATAGATCCATACTTTCCGCTTCGTAAACGTAAGCTCATAAAGCTTGTAGCACATACCTCCACTGCCCGCCTTATCAGCACCTCACAACGTCAATATCGGCCAAGATTCTGATTTCTGACACTGATTTTAATCCCATACACAAGTCCTGTTTATGAACGTATGCCACTTTTTAGCTAACATGGATTTTTAAGTTAGTCGAAATAGAAGAATTGTAGTGTGTCGCAGTCGGTACAAGCACATCCAACTAACTTGCTATTATGTCTACAGAATGCTTAGCCTGTGACGAATCACCTTCATGTTAGTCAGAGGAAGTTCGTCTATTATGGCTGGGACTTCTCATGTCATATTTAGGGATGTTTAATCTTGGTTTTAACTTTCGAAGTAATTCCCAACCCATAAACCCATATTTCGCTAAAACAATTTTCAATTTAGACCACATGCAGTTATGAAATTACTTCCAACTCGTTCTTTGATCTATTAAGAGGCGATTTCAGGGCTTCAAGAGCCGGTTTTGGCAAGTTGTCAGCGCAGATAATGAATGCACCAAGCATCATCTCAAGCTAAAAGGAAAAGTCAGTTATTCTAAACCCAGGAAGCACTTTTTAAAGAGCAAGGAACAAGTAAACACCATGCAGTTTTATACCAGCAAATGGTCTAAATCGAAATAAAAGTTCTTTGACGGAATGCAGTTCCATGCCAACTTTTAAAAAAGTTTATGGGGGCTTGAAGACCAAACAGTGTAAGTAGTAAATTTAATGGCCTGTTTAGTCCTAGGTGTTACTGACATGTTTGTCACAGCTGAGTTTTATACCAACACTGAATTGAACAAAAGAAACTCTTTGCAGATAGGGAATAGTCTCGAAATAAAACTTTCAAATATTATGTCCAACACAAGATTGTCAAGTAAAAATTAAAAACTACAATGACAGTGTTTCCAATTCATCAATTCATCAATAACCAAGGTGACGAGGTAACTCTTATCAATACCATCTGTTCATTAAGTTCCTAGATTAGTTACCATAACAACCAAATAGTTATCTAAACTGATATTACATAACTTTCAACATCAATATATATAGGTAAATAAAACAACAAGAATGGATCAACTGAAAATTTCAGTTGATCCATTCTTATTGTCTTATTTACTTATATATATTCTACATTTCCTGAAACAATAGTATCCTTGAGAGGATCTGGATCGCCTTATTTAGTTTCAGATTCATTTTCTACCTTATTTTTCAACATCAAACAATGCATATTTCAAGAAGGGAATGTTGGCACCAGTTATCACCATGGGCCACTGAAGACTGAACAGCTAAACCGGGTGGCCTCATGTGAACCATAGTTGAGCTGACAGGTCCTGTCAGCGCGTGAAAATATGACAACTGAAAGAACTGGCAATTAGTTCATTCCATTATTCATGCGTTGATATGAGCTGCCCAGTTATAATTGAGGCAGACATCTAAACTTACAACTCTCCATCTGCAGTAGCCCTCAGGCTAATGGAGAAGGACTGAGTGTTCAAGAAACTTGGGTTCAACATAAAAGTGAAAAACATGGTCTTATAGAATTTTTGAAAAGAAGTTAGCGAGAGTATAAACAATAGATGTATGTATGTATGTATGAGGATATGAGTGCACAGAAGTATGTGCAAATGATCTTATTCACAATAAACTGAAGCAGTGATTTATTAGTACTCAGTGGTAATACCATGTGAACATCCATTACTATAGCTGAACTGTATCCACACTGCATTCATACTACAATGTACTGGTACCCAGTGGTAATACCATGTGAACACTGTACCTGTACAGTATACACCTTGCACTTATCCATCCAACAATTTACTGGTACACAACGTACACAACAGCATGTCACTGACAATTCATTGCTGCAGTCCTATCAACGTGTCCACCGGACGGTATCTCCAGTTGTCTTCAGATATTGTTTTTAATGTCTGTTTAAGTTGCTTCAGTCTATGTTCATGTTGCTCTGCAAAATAAATAATAGTATACGTTAAATTAGATAATGTACATTACCATTCATCCAGGTGAAGTGCTTAATGAGCAAATTATGAATCAAAACTTCTCCACACTCACTATAATATTTCTCCCAAATTAATGACTGACTACAGCAAAACTTGCATTGCCTTCTGGTGGTCCTAACAACAACTCCAGGGCCCTGGGTCAGAAGTCAGACAACTTAAATCTGATACTTTGATTGCCATGTTTATATAAGGAGGACTTTAGGCTTTTACACACACAGCTTCTCAGAAACACCGCTTAAACCAAGAACATTCCCTCTGTCTAGCATCCTCATGTCCGCTATCTCAAATGAGTTTCCCGTGTAACTATGGTGTTCAAACACACCTTGATAAACTGTTACATGCACTTTCAGAGCACTTGTTTCACCTCATCCTAGTAAGAGTCTTCTCATTCATATCCATTAATCAAAATAAGATCTAGACCACTCCACTGACATCACCACACAGACGTTTTTCCTTAGGTTGTGCTAAATTCCTCCTGAGACTGTTAACAAGCTTGTGAGCTTCTGCATAGCGCAATGCGTTGCTCTTCCTTTATTTAAGCACCTACAGAGTCACCGTCCATCGCAATAACATTTTTTTGATTTTGACAACTTGCTGCTATAAATTGATCTCAAATTATTCCTGAGTCAAACTGCAGTGGATTTCAGAGCTTTGAAAGATCTGACAGTTGGTTATTGCAAGAGATCAGGCACTACAAACTGTTATTTTATATACAGAGCTTGAACTCTACGAATTACAGAAATCACAAGGAGGAACCTCTTTCATAGCGGTAGGTGGTCTAAGTAAAAGATTCACATCTTGGTTTATCGCCTCTTTATGAGCTCAAGAGCGCCCGCCATTTTGAGAAGTAAGCCGGCCATGAAAAGCATTTTTCAAGAGTTTTTTCAATCACTAAGAGATGCCTATTAGAACTTGTCATCTTCTTTCAACAGTAATGGCAGTGTAATTTGTTTGCCAAGACGTGGTCTGCCATCATAATTCAATTTAAAATCAATTAAATGATAGCCACAGGCTAATTGGTAAAATATCAAAATAAACATTACAAACTAAAATTTAATTAACATCTGAAAAAAAATTGGTATTTACCCTTAACAGCATGGTCTCGGCACCTGTCCATATCTAACTCAATCTGGTAAGACTTGAGGGCAGAATCTGTAACCAAGTCATACTTCTATCTTTAGCACTATACTTTGACTATCATACAGCACTTCATTGACACATATAGACAACACTGATAACCACTGCAACCTGACTGGTTTTGTATTAACAGTTTTCTATGAACCTAAATTTTAATTTGTCTTAATACATGAAAAGGTAGAGAGGGTTGCTTGATTTTCAAATCATGACTAATGGAGAGGTCCAGTGATACAACACATAACGCTAAATCGTCGTGAGCGACCGTCCGGAGTTGGTATATGGTGCAACTCCGGATGGTCTGGGCTCAACAGAACACCACAATTCTACTGTGAGTCTACACCAATGTGATAAACGAGAGTAGTTCTATTTGCTGCGTCAGCTACAGGTATCATTATCTCTTTTATGACGCACAATGTGTGACTGCGCAAAGCCTTTTCAAAATAGTGTAGATAAGCCAGTGGAGCGTGACACCCCTGAGGTCCCTGTCAAGTCCTCACGACAATTCCGTTATGAGGAGACGTAGGATAACTAGAGAAATGGGCAGTCATCTTCACCATTTTTCATAACTTTGAACTGGTCAATAGCAACCGCGTTACAAAAGATTATGGAGTGCCACTGTACATATTCAAGTAGTGAATTGTTTTATTACAATTAAATATACACCTCCATATTGTAGGTACGGTAATTTACTATGTGCTGGATTAACATCCAACACATACACCCATGGCATCCCGTACAAAAGGCACATTTTTAAGATATCTGAATCGTGTGTAGTAAATGGTTTAGAGGCAAACCCTGCAACCCTTTGGCATTCAGACTTCCACTTTTAAAACAAGTCAGCAATTGACATATAGGTGAGTGACAGCACTTTAGTCACTTGTAGTTTCGGATTTGGGCTGGCAACCAGAAAGAAAAAAAGTGCTGGACATCCCCTCGCCGCCTGTACCTGTGAGGTCAATTTTATATTCGACGAATTTTAGTATTCCTCTCACATTTTTAAACATTCACTTGCATACGTCGAGCCCTGCATGTTCACCTGTCCC
This sequence comes from Phoronis australis, assembly GCA_002633005.1. Classification (NCBI taxonomy): domain Eukaryota; kingdom Metazoa; phylum Phoronida; family Phoronidae; genus Phoronis; species Phoronis australis. Next base: position 546,061 of record NMRA01000104.1, on the reverse strand, counting down.
ATTTACTACCTGTAGCTTTGTCTTTGCCAGTCGATGANGAGCGACCGTCCGGAGTTGGTATATGGTGCAACTCCGGATGGTCTGGGCTCAACAGAACACCACAATTCTACTGTGAGTCTACACCAATGTGATAAACGAGAGTAGTTCTATTTGCTGCGTCAGCTACAGGTATCATTATCTCTTTTATGACGCACAATGTGTGACTGCGCAAAGCCTTTTCAAAATAGTGTAGATAAGCCAGTGGAGCGTGACACCCCTGAGGTCCCTGTCAAGTCCTCACGACAATTCCGTTATGAGGAGACGTAGGATAACTAGAGAAATGGGCAGTCATCTTCACCATTTTTCATAACTTTGAACTGGTCAATAGCAACCGCGTTACAAAAGATTATGGAGTGCCACTGTACATATTCAAGTAGTGAATTGTTTTATTACAATTAAATATACACCTCCATATTGTAGGTACGGTAATTTACTATGTGCTGGATTAACATCCAACACATACACCCATGGCATCCCGTACAAAAGGCACATTTTTAAGATATCTGAATCTTGTGTAGTAAATGGTTTAGAGGCAAACCCTGCAACCCTTTGGCATTCAGACTTCCACTTTTAAAACAAGTCAGCAATCGACATAGGTAAGTGACAGCACTTTAGTCACTTATAGTTTCGGATTTGGGCTGGCAACCAGAAAGAAAAAAAAGTGCTGGACATCCCCTCGCCACCTGTACCTGTGAGGTCAATTTTCTATTCGACGAATTTTAGTATTCCTCTCACATTGTTAAGCATTCACTTGCATAGGTTGAGCCCTGCATGTTCACCTGTCCCATTTACTACCTGTAGCTTTGTCTTTGCCAGTCGATGAGGTGGGAGACTGGAACAGAGCCTTTCTTGTCTCGTCTCCCATCTGTTTCTTCTTCAGGAAAAGAACAAAAAATATAATGGTTATATCTGCATTTTATAATGGCTATATCTGCATTTTAAGTTGTTTAGCTGACTAAAAAACAAAAAAAAAACAAAATACACAGGTGTTGCAGTCTCAAAAACTCTGTTTCATAACAGTTACGTATCTTACAGTGATAGGTTACTACTGAGTCAGATACATGGGTCCCTGATTTGGGAACCAGTTACTCCCATGACTGTTATTCAGAGATACTAATTGGTTATCAAATCAATATTATATTAGGGACCCACCTTTCCGACTATTAGTTTTCTGTTACAAACTAAAACATCTATAAGGCCCTGCCACCTACTCAAAACAGTGCTTCCGAGAGTGGGTCAGCAAGTTGACCGATTGTTCACAATGCAAACAATTCTTATTTGGCCATGAAGCCAGACACCTGGCCTTGAAGAGAGATTGTGAGGTTTCTGGCTCAAAGCCTCAAAACTAAGAACAAGCCCAAGGTGACTTTCCACTTATAACTCAAAATGTATAAGTGTAATTCACTGCAATTGCCTCTTACTGGTCGAATTGCCTAATTTAGACTTTAGAGAGACGGTTTCACATACACTTAAGGGCACACCGCTCTCGTGGGGCCAGCCATACTAGGGGTAATTTGGTAACCGTTTGAATCAACAGAAACCAGAAAACCGTACCTAGGCTAGGACGTGCCAGTGATATGCCCTGGACCAGAGCGGCAGATGGTTACCTGGTTCTCAAAATCACGGACGCTATATTCTGGAACTGTCAACGTAATCTTGAGATTTGATACGAAAAAAATACGAAAAATAACGACAGGGATGTGGTACCAGTTCAGACGAAGACCCTTTCAACACTCTAACACGCAACAGGCAACATCACAGTCGAATTTGTTTTCTCCGCGCTGCTGTTTCCGCTTCCGGTAAAGGACATCTGAGAGATTGTTTGAGAGTGTTGGATTACCGACTAGTTTGTGAGTTGCTGTGGTGCTTATCGTGTGTTTGTGTTACTGAATATCAAAATTGCTTAATTGCCCAATTTAATGTGAACCGTGTCGTAACTTTACGTTTAATTTCTATTCATGCACTACCACCGTCTCAAATGGCCCCAGGACTAAGTAAAGAACGAAAAGTCAGGGTCCAGGCATAGCATAGCCATAGGCCCTCTGCTCTAATGGCTCCATATTCCCAAATCGGCAACTTGCCATTTTAACACAGCTCTCGCCAGGGATGTGACTTGGGCAACTGAACGAAAGACTGTTCGAAAAAAGTTTGAGCATGGGAGAATTTGTTTGCGCTGGGAAGAGTTAAAGACTTCAACAGCTGAGAGCCAATTTCTCAAAGAATTATCCCTGATCATGTGAATTTTCTCAGTTGGGAGAAAAATTTTCTCCAGATATGGAGGTATTATCCCAATTGGGGGAATGAATTTCACAAAGTGTCTTGAAAACTGTAGTGCCCTTGTGACGTTGTATATGCGCCATTGTCTAATTTTTTAAGCTTACATGTTTGGTCTCAGTTGTTGTACATTGTTCAGGCCGCCTATGCAACAATGTGGCATATTTAAAGTTCTTGGATAAGTTGTACAGTGTCTAGGAACTAATCAGCTAATGCTATCCTGTCTGTTGAAATACAAGCAGAATTGCAAGTTTTCAAGTCTCAAGGCAGACAGTATAAGGTTATATAATGAAACAAAATTTACTTTCCATTCTAGAGTGGTCCCAAGATTATGTGACAGTCCAACATGTCTGCCAATGGACAAGTGACAAGTGCTTCTAAGGACCAGTCATTATTGACTAGTTCTAGCAAGGGAGGTGTTTGGCGCATTCTACACTGGGGCCCCCTGTTAGCACAAGGTGTAATCTTCTGGATCTCCTCTTGTACACTGATGTGTACCCTCATGTACTGGCCCATCTCTACATGGGGAGGACTTATTAATTTGCTTGTCTTCTGTATGTGGGTCTTCTTGGTCCTCTATAACCATGTCATGGCTATGCTGGTCGGACCAGGTTTTGTGTTTCTTGGCTGGGAACCGGTATGAATTCACATTTTATATTGATTATCTTATCAAATACTAAAAAGTGACTAAAACTGAAAGTAATTAATTATGTTAGGAATGTGTTCTAGTGCCTCGACATCCTAAAAGGGTTCTGATATGTATCTTTTTGTATCTGGCCTTATTTTATAGTTATTGTTACTGAGCTTGAATGTTACAAAAACTGACTGTAGTGATATTATATTGATTTATTGACTACCGGTAGTACATTTTACAATTACCCAACCTAGTTGGTTTTATTAGTCACATTTGATGTTATTCCCAGCAACTAAGGAGTACATGAAGGATGCAGGGAGACAGTTCTACATTCAAAAGCTAATCTAACATATTTTGTAAACTGTCTTGGATATAATTTAAACGAAACTTAGTTTTTGTACCCTAGAATTGTGTATGAATAGTAAGTTAGTACTTGATTTGTCACATTTTCATTTGAAGCCCAAAATGGAAGACATTCAATACCTGCAATACTGTCGCATGTGTGAAGGCTACAAGGCTCCTCGAGCGCATCACTGTCGAAAGTGCAAAAGGTGACTGGCTTTGCTACTTCTTAACAAATTATTCTGCTCTCTTGTTACATTTATTTGACACTTTCGACTCGGGCACTGTGAACATTGTGAGTAGGAAGAAAATAGTAAATAATGGACTACAGTTTGCATGAAGAAATTGCTAACTATCAAGCTGTTTGTACTTGTAGGTGTGTGATGAAGATGGACCACCACTGTCCATGGATCAACACCTGCGTTGGGCACCTGAACCATGCCAAGTTTACCTACTTTCTCTTCTTTGCTCCTATTGGCTGTATGCATGCCATTGTCATTCTAGTTATGTCTTTATACCACACTATTTGGAGGGTAAGTTGCTTTATACCATATTACATTAGTCTACATTTGTCATTGTTAGTATTTGATCTACTTTATCTTTGACTGGGATAATGTTTAAAAGTCTCTGATTCGTTTAAGTTGAATGTTCCTTACAACTGTAGTCTGCACATCTTTCAAAGATAACCTGTAAAGTCTTAGTAAAGTTTTTAGGCCACAGTGAAAATGAGCTAGTGTAATCCTAGCCATGTTTTTTGTCTGTACTAATTTTGTGAATTTTTGTCTTAAATAGTTCTTTCCTTTTGTCTCTATGTCCATAATTATGGCAAAATAAAATTCAATCAACAAATCAACTGTACAAATAGTGTAATTTATAGAGTATCCCCAAAGCAAGGTTGATAGTCTTTTATGGCTGCAGCTCAGCAACATTTTGTTTTTGATGTCTGTTTGTTCTGGAAGGCATTTGGTAATTGTTTTCTTTGGTTATTTCTTGCAGGGTCATTACCTTATAAATGAGATGTATGATAAGCCAATGATAGTGCTTTCGCTGAAAGGTCTTATATGTTGCTTCTTTGCCGTTGGTTTGGCTCTAGGTGTGACTGTTGCTGTAGGAATTCTATTTTTTATACAAGTATGTATCTTTATATTCACGAAATGAAATACCTGCTCTTACTTGGGCGGTGACCATAGGGGGTTGGGGGCTATAGGCCACCAACTTTTTTCTGGGCTGCACTGCCCATGGTCTATGGGCGGTGAACCATAGGGGGGCACTTTTTTCAGTGCTGTGCTGTCCATGTCTTGTGTCATTATGCTGGAATTTCGTTAGATGCAAGCATTTACCTGTTCATTCTTTCTAAAGTATTTCATTAACTTTTACAATTCACGTTTTCTGTTTGTTCAAATGAAATTAATTTCAAGTTGATATTGCCTCTAATATTAAATGTTTGCCACAGTATTGCTATTATTCTGTTTTATTTTCAGATCAAAACTATTATGATAAATGAGACTGGCATAGAAACATGGATCAAAGATAAGGTACAAATACCAGTTTGAAAGTAATCTCTGATTATTTTCCTTGTATATTTTTGCATGCATATTATTTTTGTCCCATTGATTATGGACTGAGCCATCCTGCTTACCAGTTTCATATTGACTCTTAGTCCTGAATGTATTGGCTCATACCAGTTGAATGTATTGGGTCATAATAGTAGAATGTCTCGGCTCATACCAGTCAAGTGTATTGGCTCATACCAGTCAAATATATTGGCTCATATCAGTCAAACGTATTGGCTCATATCAGTCAAGTGTATTGGCTCATACCAGTCAAATGTATTGGCTCATATCAGTCAAGTGTATTGGCTCATACCAGTCAAATGTATTGGCTCATATCAGTCAAGTGTATTGGCTCATACCAGTCAAGTGTATTGGCTCATACCAGTCAAATGTATTGGCTCATATCAGTCAAATGTATTGGCTCATACCAGTCAAATGTATTGGCTCATATCAGTCAAATGTATTGGCTCATACCAGTCAAGTGTATTGGCTCATACCAGTCAAATGTATTGGCTCATACCAGTCAAGTGTATTGGCTCATACCAGTCAAGTGTATTGGCTCATATCAGTCAAATGTATTGGCTCATACCAGTCAAGTGTATTGGCTCATATCAGTCAAATGTATTGGCTCATACCAGTCAAGTGTATTGGCTCATACCAGTCAAATGTATTGGCTCATATCAGTCAAATGTATTGGCTCATACCAGTCAAGTGTATTGGCTCATACCAGTCAAATGTATTGGGTCATATCAGTCAAATGTATTGGCTCATACCAGTCAAGTGTATTGGCTCATACCAGTCAAATGTATTGGGTCATATCAGTCAAATGTATTGGCTCATACCAGTCAAGTGTATTGGCTCATACCAGTCAAATGTATTGGGTCATATCAGTCAAATGTATTGGCTCATACCAGTCAAGTGTATTGGCTCATACCAGTCAAATGTATTGGGTCATATCAGTCAAATGTATTGGCTCATACCAGTCAAGTGTATTGGCTCATACCAGTCAAATGTATTGGGTCATATCAGTCAAATGTATTGGCTCATACCAGTCAAGTGTATTGGCTCATACCAGTCAAATGTATTGGGTCATATCAGTCAAATGTATTGGCTCATACCAGTCAAGTGTATTGGCTCATACCAGTCAAATGTATTGGGTCATATCAGTCAAATGTATTGGCTCATACCAGTCAAGTGTATTGGCTCATACCAGTCAAATGTATTGGGTCATATCAGTCAAATGTATTGGCTCATACCAGTCAAGTGTATTGGCTCATACCAGTCAAATGTATTGGGTCATATCAGTCAAATGTATTGGCTCATACCAGTCAAGTGTATTGGCTCATACCAGTCAAATGTATTGGGTCATATCAGTCAAATGTATTGGCTCATACCAGTCAAGTGTATTGGCTCATACCAGTCAAATGTATTGGGTTATACTAATCACATGTATTGGCAGGCTGAGTACCGAGAGCTGTTAGAAGGGGAAGAAGATGTTGACTTCATTTTTCCGTATCATTTGGGCTGGTGGCGTAACCTGAAGGAGGTCTTCACCTGGTCTGGCATTCCAAGGTCTAATGGCATAGTGTGGGAGGTGAAGGAGGGATGTAATCAGTATACACTCACTGTAAGTACTCCATCACTACACTATAGTATGAACACATTCAGTGTAATCACTCCATCACTACACTGTTGTCAGTAGACACTCATTGTAAGTACTCCACTGCACTGTAGTTTGAACACATTCAATGTAAGCACTCCATTACTACACTCTTGTCAGTAGATACTCACTGTAAGTACTCTGTCACTAAACTTAAGTACCGCATCATGACACTACTCAATACACAGTCAGTGTAAGTATTCTGTCATTTCACCGTAGTCAATACACACTCAGTGTAAGTACTCTATCACTACACTGTAGTCAAAACACACTCACTGTAAGTACTCCACCACTACACTGTAGTCAAAACACACTCACTGTAAGTACTCCACCACTACACTGTAGTCAATACACACTCACCATAAGTACTCCATCACTACACTGTTGTCAATACATGTTCAGTGTAAGTACTCCATCACTACACTGTAGTCAGTACACATTCAGTGTTAAGTACTCCATCTGGACACTGTTGTCAGTACACATTCAGTGTTAAGTACTCCATCTGGACACTGTTGTCAGTACACATTCAGTGTTAAGTACTCCATCTGGACACTGTTGTCAGTACACATTCAGTGTTAAGTACTCCATCTGAACACTGTTGTCAGTACACATTCAGTGTTAAGTACTCCATCTGGACACTGTTGTCAATACACACTTGCTGTAAGTTCTCCATCAGAACATTCTATTTACTTAATATTCTTGTCAGTTCATTTGATTCCATGTATTGTATTTAGCTTATGCTTATTTTCTTTTGATTCGTCGTGATATGACTTGAGGCATTAAAGTTTTTATTCAGAAATTGATATTGCGTGCAAGTCTTTGTTCAACACTTGACGTTAGTCATGTTATGTGTTGTGTGTTACTGTTATGGCCAAACAACAAAAGTTTCTATGTTGTATCCCTGATTACAAAAATTTTAAAAACGCTATTTGTAGTATACTGTTAAACATGCCTTTCAATGTTAGAGAGTAGTAAAAATCAAACATTTTGAGTATTCAGGAGGCTACAGTACACCATGCGTGGTTTGATGACTTATACTGTTATCTTTTCCATTTTCTAGGCCTTTATGCTATCCATTGTGAAAGCTAAACATTTACTAAAGGTGCTGGCACTGTGTTCAATCTATTGTTTGCTATCTTGTACCTCTGGCATTGTTAAAACAGTCTTTGATATCAATCTGTACTTTCGCATTTTTCCCAAGATTTAAGAATTCAAAATTGAATTGTTTTTGTTACTTTGTTAGCCTGCTATGCACGTTAATGTTGTGGTCTGTCTTTAATATCCGTTTCGGTTGCTTAACACTGCCAATAATCACAGTGGTGTATTTGACTGTTTCCCTGGCAAGAGGTTTATATGTAGTTATTGATTTTTAAGTTCTAATACACATTCAATTAAGGTTTTCCATTTTGTTTACATTTAAATGGAGATTATTGTCGTTGCTGTTGCGTGATTGCTGTAGAGTAAAACAGTCACGTGCCCTTACTGTTGAACTTATTGAACAGCCTTACTGGACATCCACAGTTTTTGTAAGCTGATGTATCCAAATAGTCACCTCAAGTGCAAACTGTTGTAACTGTAGGTTAAGGCAAATCAAATAAAAGACAGTTGGTAGTATACGGCACTGTATAGTTGGTGTGGCCTTATTGTTTGGCGTGGCTACCTGTCAGTCATTCTGTCTATGTTGTTGTAGGTTAAGCATATCAAATGTAAGGAAGAGGGGTATACAGTAATATAACAGGGTGTTGCTATCTGTCTGTCACAGTGACCATGTGTTATTGTAGGTCAAGCAAATCACATGGGAACGCTCAACTAATTCGGCTGAGGAATAATAAAATTGCAGTATATAATGATGCATTTAAACATGGAAAATGTCAAACAGGTTTGACAGGCGTAATGAAATAACTGAGAACTAAATTAAATTTTGTCACTATATGTGGTGCCGCGGTCATCCTTTGTTGGGTTATGTGTTGTCCATGATTGGTACACAGATCAAACACAGCTCATGTTGGGACCCACTTAGCTCCATATTCCTCACTTGCCAGATTCTAGCTCACGGGAAAAGAGCATTGTTGCATCCGAGTCCACAGGGAAACACTGACACAATCAACTGCTGAATCCGTCTCATGAATCTGTTAGTCTAGAGCTAGTACAACATGTTTGCTATTGACATTGCCTTAGATGTGACTGATTGACACTGAAATGTTCAGGTTCACCAACAAAGCACTCACTCACAGTCAACCACTGCAGCACCTTTTCCAATTAACCAACAATGACACCATCAGATGGTGCACAGATTCAAGACAACAAACGCCAATTTAGTATAACCATAGAAAAAGTAGCCATGTATGGTCACATAGTGGAGGTTTGATTACCTGTCAGTCACCTTCTCTGCACGTTACTGCAGGTTAAGCAAATCAAAGAAAAGGCACAATGGTATTGAGTTAGGTACAGTTAGTGTGGTCATATAGTACGCCGTGTCTACCTGTCAGTCATAGTGTCTGTGGGTGTGTTGTTGTAAGTTAAGCAAATCATTGTGAACAGAGAGAAGTGTACTGTAAAACATAGTGAGCGTCACCTTATAGTGGGGCGTGGCTACATGTCAGTACTTTTTGTCTGTACTGTTGTAGCATATCATATAGTAAAATAGGTGTGTGAAGTAAGGCAATCACCTTGTCTGTGCTGTTGTAGGTTGAGCAGATCAAACAGAAGAAGGAGAAGAAGGACCGTACAGTAAAGCACAGTATAGTGCGACCTTATAGTGGGGCGTGGCTACCTGTCAGTCATGGTGTTTGTGTATGTTGCTGCTTTCCATGGTCTGATGAACCCAGAATCACACTGTCTGCTGGTGACATTGTCTGGGTGACACGCTGGAACAAGTAAGTCAATGTGCTCCTGAAGCACAGATGAGACATTTGTTGTAAACTTAGGGTACTAAACTCTGCTTTGGCAATTTCATCCAAAACTGGTCCTGCCACCTTCTATATTGCACTACTAGAGTATGATACATCCTCAATCTCTAAAAACATTAATCCTGTTGTTTGAGGTGACAGATCTTTTCCCATGGTTGACCCGTTGAAGTGTTTGTGCTGGGCTATTTAGTAGACTTTGTGAGCAGTTTTCGAGCTTGTGTCAAACTTTTTATTACGGCATGATAAACATTGTAGAGCATTATTTTGTTTGATTTAGTTTTTGTTAACATTCTGTTAATACGTTTGATAGATTTAGAATCCTTTGAATAAGAGATTCGAAAGTCTCATTTAGAAGTCTTCTCTCAAATTCATCTCTTTCATTGCTTCATTTGCCAAGAGACGACTTCTAAATAGTCGATCGTGATTAAGTAAATTAGTTTTGCATATTTTTGGATACAACTTTGTTAATAGTACAAAAACATGGAACTGTGTGAGCTATCAGCTCGAATACTTTACGACAACTAGCCTACAACTTACCACATATACAGTTACAATATTTATTTAAGTTTTGCGTTTCGGTCATAATCTGCTTTGAATGATGTGTGATAGATATTTCTGACAGTTACCATTTTTTTGTTAAAGATGAGCAATATTTAGTGGAAATCAATATACCCGATTTTAACTCTTGGTATCAGCTCCATTGCATTATCTCCTTAAGACAATTGCATGTAATTTTGTGTTTACATGTCTCTGTTTTAATTTGAAATTTTTCCTAGACGCTGGTTGTATGGTGAGAAGGTGTTGGCGGATGCTGACAGGAAGAAAGGTATTAAACGCATCCGTGGCTGGTTCCCACGACATTGTGCTAAGGAAATCTTTGATAAGAACCACCCAAGATGGTCACACAGTAAGGCATCTGGAGAACCAGAACATAAAAAGGACAAATGAGGATTGACGTGGTGAAGGGTCAAAGGTCAAGGGATGGAGGAGCTGAACACTGATACAGATGGGGAATGGGGCACAAACAAGGAGTCTTTCAGTCATAACGCTGTGTCCTTATTTATCAGTGTCTGTGTGCCTTTGTATGCATACCAGGAAGCTGGCAAAGCTGTCGGTCAGTCATACACTGTTTTGTGACAAATTATTTATAAGTTATTACATACTCTGGAAACAAATGTCTGTGTACAAGTGTACTACATTACCATACCATTCGCTAACACATTCTTGTTGTTTATCATCGTTTTGGATTTAATTTTGTTTGAGGTTATTTTCTTCTTTGAAACAAGGTTTTACTTATTGGGTGTCCATCTTGTTTTATCCTGTCACTAGTACCAGTTACTCATGTGAGGGTGTCATACCACCATGACCTCTTCTTTTTTTCCAACTCCATATTGGGTTATGTCATGTTGGAGTGTGGACAATCCTAATGCAAAGCCTGAAACAACAGCAGCACAACTATTTTACATTTCCCATATATGTTGTGGTGAGATATGCACTGCCTTTGTTATATGCCCACGTTTACACGTGTTTGCATATTGCCGTCATCTCTGGGTGTCTGTCATCCAGTGTTCACTGCTGTATCTTTTATACCTCTGCAGGATCTTCATGAGATCTGGCAGATGTGTTCCTATGACAGCTGAAGACTAGGTTTGGACCAGGCGCATTACTGCAGCTGATCCTCGACAATTTATTTTTTTACTTTTTCGTTTGTATCTACCAGGTTCCTTGACCATTTTTTAAATTTGTCAAAATTCGTTTTCATTGAGATGACTGTGACACCTCAATTTCAAACAGATTCAATGTGTTGTGTGCCAGGGATAGGTTTTTATTTTCATTAAACTACTTGAAAGATCATTTTGAATGTTGGCATATTTGCTCTTGTTGTTGAAAACGTTGTCCTAGTAGCATTTTTATTGCCATTGCCGCAGTATCTACTAAACTCCTTTATGGATCTTCAACAAAATTTTCTAGAAGAGCATGATTAGTATTGATTTTCAGACATGTCCAAATACTGGGGCGCCCTCTAGTGACAATTATATATTTTTTGCTTCTTCCACAATATCTAACAAGTTCTATGATGGATATCTATGAAGTCTAGAAGATAATTTTGTATGAAGCAGAGGATGTCTCCTGCCCAGTTTCAGACGATTTCTATCCCCATCCTATTGGTTATTTTGTATTATTGTTCTCTCAGTTTTTGGTATCTGCCTCGCTATCTGCCCCACAACTTGAAGAACTATTATTGCCAGATGTGTTCCCACTAAGGAAACATCGTTAGCATTAACTTTCAGGCAACTGTTACACCCTCTGCTGGCAATCTGAATTTTCTTCGAATCTACCTGAATATCTACCAAGTTTGTTTGTTGGGTCCTTATGAAATTTCCCTTGTGTCTTCCAATTGAGGAGAGCAGGGTGTCATTGATTGCCAGTTCCAACTACTATGGTGCCCCATAGTGGCATTTTTTGTGCTTACCTCAATACCCAACAAGTTCCTTGACTGATGTTCCTGAAGTTTGGCATACAGTGTTGATTTCTGGATATCCCACTCGGAGGGTGACAAATTAGTTTTCATATTGTGCTGTTTGGTTGTGTACTCCATTTTTAAATTATAGATACGTTCTTAGCTTAGTCTTGGCTATTATGGATTCAGCCCATACATTTTTCAGCGTTCAAACAATTTCTCTGGACATCTATATGGCAACCACTTAAATTTTGAAACTAAGACTGAATGCCAATATCAAACAACTGTTTAACATCATATGTCCAAGATTTATATAATATCTTTTTAGTAATTCTGTCGTCACTCAAAGTCTCAAGGGTGTGCTGAAATATCCTATTTATTTTCATCTACAGTGTATTACATACATTTAGAATGTGCTGTTATATAACATAGACATCGGGATGTAGTTTTCATTAAAGTAGGCGATTTTTTTTTGTTTTGCTCATGTTGAATAAACTTTGACAAATTTTCCACTTGTCATTTACATTCATCTACCTAGTGGAACAATTCTATCTTTCTGGATGTTTGTTCACAAGTAAAAATGCGTCGAATGACGTCAACGGCAGTATAAGATACTTGTCAGCACGCATTTTAACGCAACCAATTATGCTGCACTGTCAGTACAGAGGGGAGGGGCTTAATTCACGATGGAACGCCCTTACAAGGTTCGCTGAATGACTAAGTTAGAATGTGAGACGCGCAGTGTAAAACACTCGAAAGCAGCGATGTGAATTTTAATTAAAATGGCAATAAAAATTCAAAAATAGAACGATGTGGCAGTTTAAACCTCGGGAACAAACATACTAGTAAGAACAAAAATTCGACGAGCGACAGTGAAACACAACAAATTAGTTTGCGTATTCGCCAATTTTTACTTTAGAACATGGGCTTCGTTTGTTTAATAAAATTAAAGGTAATGAAAAATGTGATTTCCAAAATGGACGTGTAAATTCTAGAGAACCAGGCCGAATAACCCATTGTATTTGCCAATATGGTTCAATGTTAAACATTCGGTAATTCGCTTTTCAAAAAACACTATAATAGAAAATCTCACCGCACGCTTTTATTGCTAATGGAATAGAAATTGCTAGTTTCGTGCCAAAAGTTTTATGTCTGTAATTCATGGTCTTAAAAACATCACCGACGTACTTCACCGACGTACTTGGGCTGTTGAAGTAGCGTCATCGCGTTGTTATATTTTACTTAAATTAAAGTCGATCAAAAAATCCCCTGAAATTCCTTTTACGGTCATATTACTTAGGCGATTAAAAGCTCATTAATGAAACTAACCCGCTTACAAACAACTTAACAGTCCTAGTCTGGCGGCCTTTCAGTTCTCAAGCCTGGACACAATTTTTAATCTGAGTAAGGCAAAAGATGAGACCACTTTTACAACAGGAAGTGGTCTAAATCGAATGATGGTTTTGCTAAATACCAAACCCGGTTTTGGTTTCTGAACAGCTATTAAATGTGATTTTTGCATCTGGTTCTTATAAAAGATCGCTCTGTAAAAATTGACAACTCTCAAATATTTCGAGCAAACTTTAGAAATTCCTTACAAAGTCTGTAAAACGTGCAAGCGTGACCTACAATACATAAGTACCATGCGTAAGGGAAGACCACCGACCAAAAACCGGCACATTATAGTTTTCAGTTTAGCTTTTATCACTCGAGTAGGACGCCAATGACTCATAAGCAGGTGCTAGAACGAGGAATGATTGAAATCACCAAAACAGGGCTTAACATCCTTACGTATAGAAGAAACATTAACATTGATAAAAAGCCCGTGGTTGCTTAACATCATATACATGTACTTGCAGTGTACTGTGAATCGAGGAGTTGCCATGACGTCATCGTTAATTAATAATCTACAAATTCGCCGACGTTTTCTCAGCTCTCGAGTCGTGACATGCTTCATGTACTCCGTGACTGTTGAGATCATTTTGTCTCCATTGACCGTCTTTCGTATAGGGCAAACTTAAGTGTTGCTACGTTGTTAAAAGGAATATAAATGACAAACGGTACAGGGTGAATTTGAAAGATCATAGCATGTAGATAGGCCTATATTCAATTTAGCATATGCTATACATGTTTCGTTAAAATTTGGTCTGCAACTGGTAAAATATCAGGGATGCCAAGTATAAGGGAATAAAGCCTCGTATGGGTGGTACTTAGGTGTAAGTGCGAGTATCAGGTGTCCCAACACACAATACGTGTTACAGCTGCTATTTATTTCACCAAAACTCTGCAGTTTATATGGTTTTTGAAATATCTTGGCAAGGTTTGTTGACAACTTGAACAATAAAAATTTGGTTATAAACCGACCAAAACATAACAAAGCTTACATTTTAGGAGGCAATGCGAACCTTAATTAACATTTTAAGTTTGAGATCGGCCTGCCAGTTCCTGGTTAGATGGATTTCTTTATCCAGTTCCAAATTGCTTGAATAACGGTTCTGGAAATTTGTGCATTTTTAAATAAACATCATAAATGTTCACGGTCTAGGAGTGAAGTTCATTATCATCAATTTCTTCTCGTCAGCAGCGATTTATTCTGAGCTGATATTGACATTTTTAATCTTGACAACATTCCAATGATATTACAATGATTGGGACCGAATTGTCGCCATTTCTATTTTGTCATTGGTTAGCAGTTGAAACGTTTCTTGAAAATATACTTTGCTTGGCTACTTTATTTTTTATTATTTTTCCAGCTATGACATTGCTTTATATGTTACATATGTCGAAGTATACAGTTTGATTAGTACTAACACGGAAACTATTTCAGTAACGCGCAACACGGAAAATGTTATATTTAGTTGTCAATTTCACTTAATGTATAATTCAATCACGTCCATTTTTCAAAATGCGTAACCTATCATTCACAGAATCGTTAGATTTTATATACAGAGCTGCAGAGCTGCCTTGATGGAGATGTTTTTCGTGACAAGTACACACGCGTATTTCCAAAATCACGCACTTAGGTAGGTCCTCTAAATTCATGCGCTCACCCAGGGGAGGGGTAGGGGGCTCGAAGGAGCCCCCCCATTTGGCGAAGTGGGTAAAAAGGTCCGCCTCAGAGAAAAAGTCCGAGTAAACGAGACAAAAATACACTAAAAAGGCGCAGACGCACAGTTCACAGACCTGAAGATGGTACTCCGTTTTTTTTAGTCCTTCCGCTTTTTTGTTAGCAAAAGGTCCACTTCGAGATTCGAGTCCTCCATATTAAAGGCTGGGTGCGCGCATGAAATTGATACAGGTGATGCTTTAAAATATAGAGTACAGTCCCGTTCTTGAGAGAATAAGGATTTCCAAAGGTTTAAAACAAAACATCAGTAACGTTTCAAAATAGTTTGCAAACTTAATTCTTATTGTGCAGTGAACCCCTTCGCGAGAGACCAGTCAGATTTCCTGATTGCATGCTTTTGTCGCACCCTGTTTTCAGGTCACTGGCATTGAACTGTACTTAACTTCCGGTTGTCACGTATACTGTACTGAAGGGAATTTGCATAATAGTTTGGAACTGGAAATTTTGATTTCTCCTTTTCTTCGCATCAGTTTATTTTTTCACAATCTGCGTTTGTACGGTTCAGCGACTGAGTTAACATGTATAATACGTCAAAGTTAAATGACTATGAAGAGATTATGTCTATAGACAGCATTTCAAATGGGACGTTGACACCGCATGTAGACCGTCACTGTACCGTTGGCGATTGGGTGCCAAAAGCACCAAATTTCGCCCAGACATCGTTGCCGGCGCCTGTGCAAGCGGAGACGTATTCCGCAGGAGTTATGACAGCCATCGCTATTGTCTATGTGCTGAGCATTATTATGTGTCTAGCTGGCAACATTTTGGTAATATATGTTCTCGCCAAAGCAAAGTCTATGAGATCTGTTGTGAACTATCTCCTACTTAATCTTGCCGTGGCTGATTTGGTTGTGGGTATCATGATGTGGCTTCCGTTGGGTGAGAATATAGCCGCTGAATATCCCTTTGGAGAATTTGGATGTAAACTCCAAACATTCATTCCAGGTAAGCTACATGTATCGTACTAAATTGAAACTTGGTTTTTGAGATAAGACAACGGATGAAACTGAAACATAAAACAGCAAGCGAGGACGCAGGCGTTGTGCAGCGTTTTCCAAGGAAACGTGCATGACAGCTAGCTGGTCAAATACAACACAAGTAGTGCCTTGCCGATGTAAACTTCAAATTTGCTCGTCGAACGAAATCTAAGGTCACGACGCGATTAGAAAGATGTGCGACCTTCCAGTGGAACACGAATGACAACTGCAGAAAGCGAAGTGTTACGTGATCTCAAAATATTATTTTAGTTGCTAGCAAACAGTAACAACTATCTAAACGCCGATAACTGGGGGTATAAGTTCTTCTTTCTAATTTTGAATTAATGAACATCGAAGACATCAACAATTTTGTCACAGAGTACTCGGAGAGACGTGCGTGTACCGTAAAATGAGGACCTATCTGGGCCAATGTCGCAAAAACGTGTTCACATTTGAACACTGCCAATGCAAACCTAGGTTCCCAGGTAGTTTCAATTGACATCGTTAAGTTTTCGGCTTTCAGCGAGTTTTTCGAACGCTCTTGTTTTATAAACTAGTTGTCTGATCTACAACGAAATGTGTATTTGTTCTTTCAGTCCTTGCCATGGTGTCCAGCAACCTTACGCTTGCGGCTATATCCTTGGAGCGAATGGTGGCACTTGTTTTCCCGCTGAGACACCTCACACTAAGCAAAAAACGTTTCGTTGTCTCTTCCATTGTCTTTATCTGGTTCACAGCGGTTGCCTTCAGTATCGGGCCAGTCGTCTTTGTGGAATATTTTGAACACCAGTGGGCTAACCGTCTAGAAAAATGGTGCCAAAAAACCTGGCCGCGGCGTTACACATCTACGGATTGTGAATCGGATCCATCTGGAGTGACATTCTTCTACGTACAGTTTTTCGTTGTGTACGCCTTGCCACTCTGCATTATGCTCATTGCATATTCTGTCATTGGTGCAATTCTTTGGAGGAGAAGAGTCGTGGTCACTTCCACAGAAAACACGTGGGACCAGCAAATCAAGCACACCAGAAAGGTAATGAAAAGGCGGTCTTTTTGAAATTCACGAACAACCACTGGTGTGAGAGCTTGCACATTTTGCCAGCCTACTTCTTAAAGTTGACTCCATCATACAATTTGAAATTACCTTTGAATGTACTATAATCTGATGAAGAGTATATTTGCAATTTAACCAGAATGGGACCGAACTGATTATTTTGTTTTTATTTTCTTCAAAAATACCCATTACAACGACAAGTGCTTCAAGAATAGGATGCTTCCATAGAAGTAATTAAAAAAATTTGTCACAGTTAAAAATGCATTTTTTTGTTTCTAAAATGCGTATGACTAAATAGAGTAATCCATAGAGTGTCTGTAATTTTGAACTTACGTTTTCATTAGCATCTGGTATAAAGAAACACGACATAAACAATCTAACGATCTTCCAGTGATGTAAACAAAAATTGTATTGAAATAACAGTGTGTCAATCAATGTCTTCATTAATATGGCAAACTGTAGATTCTTTCATGTTTTTTACCTGGACAGGTGACAAAACTAGTAATGCCTATCATTGTCGCATTCGTCATATGTTGGACTCCTGCGCAAGCGTTTGTGATATGGGATATTTTGAGGGATCGTTCCATAACAATACCACAGGTAACTTTTCTCGACTGCCATACGCGCTACCACTTCCACCTAGATTGCTTACTAACTGCGTGAGTATTACATGAAATGTCTTCTTCTATCGTTGAGTCCATCACTCAGGTGAAAACAAACAAGTAAGCACGCAGAACCTGTTTGATAGTATTCTGATAATTTACATTCCTGCGCAATTAGCTTGAAGAATTCCAGCTTAATACTAAACAAACGAAACACTTGTTTATTGTGAGAGTAAAATCTTATCGAGCAATAACAATGGCCATCAAAACGAACGAGAGCGCTACTAACACAGGAGCGCAATATGGCGGACTAGTGCTGATAAATATTGCACGTCAGTTCCAGAAACTATGGTACAAAACAGTGGTGTATTTCCTGACCTACTTCAATAGCGTTCTCAATCCCATCTTGTACTGCGGATTCAGCAAGAAGTTCCGGAAGCATGTCTTGCAAGCATGCAAGTGTGCGCTGTGGACAATTTCAATGATAGACTCCTCAACTTCGTCAGGTAAAAAGATGAAGTTTTAAGCACGAGGAAGTATACTCTGCGAGGTATCATTTTCAAACTCCTTTAAAGAGGCCGGGAACGCGAAGAAAACAGATTAAATTGCATTATTCAAAGTGACACTCTGCTACTGAGACACAATTCATCATGTTCCCCAGGTAATTTTACGGTTTGCTCGAGAAGATTTCTGTTGACGTCAAAGCATTTTTCTTTTAGTTTGAAATTTCAAAAAACGACCTGTCAACTGCTCGTGAGTTCTTTGATTTTTCTCCCACAAGGCAAAGTACGTCTCCTTATTTGATATGGCAAGACAAAGACATAGCGTATTTCCCTTAAATGGAAAATGTGATCTTTGACATTTGATGAAAACAAAACAATGGCGACTTCAAGCAGCAGCACGATCAAGAGGAAGTTGATGTTTAGAATTAGTTACAAAAGTATCGTAGTATTCAAATACATTCGAAAACACACTTGGAATTCTCTTTAGAAATCTATTGCTTTACTAGCTTGCCTCACACTGTGGCGCCGAATTCCAGATTCGGAGTGCGATCACACATGACAATCAACGATTAATATCCTTCATGTCAGTCAGCTGTTTGGCGAATGACTGTGAGCGCATGCGCACATTTATCATAACTGGGAGGAAGATTAGGAACTCTGTGGTGACTACAGAACTTTTCCTTTGCGCGTATTTTGAAAATTGTGCATTTTGTGACTTTTTTGAAATTTCCTCACAAGGGAAAATGAATAACTCTGCAGTAGACGTTAGAGATGGATATTTTTGACGAGATTTCGCGTTCCATGCCTCTTTAAGCTCCTTTTTAGGTGTCTGGAAAAGCAATGCCTCCAGTGATGAGCACGTAAAGAAAATGACTTATCGTCGCCTTTTTGTTTTTACTGTTGTAAATAAGTTGTGTCAAATGAATCATTTATTTAAAATAGATGGACATAAAAAAGCAAAAAAGAGGTGAGTCTCGTCACACCTGAAAATAAAACAGATATTTGGGGGCATGTGATGAAAGATAACCTCATCATTGACTCAAAAAGTGACAATGAACGGTGAGCCACGTCACCTTTGAAAATAAAACAGAAATAATGCAGGAGTGTTTAAAACGAAAGTCATCTGCTAACAGAATGTGATTTCGTTGTTTGATAGGAGTTGAAAAATGACACTGTTTCCTATCATTTAGCAAGGTACAACATCAACACACAAACGAATACTGCATCATAAAGAATAAACACAGTGGAACAAAGCTTCGTCATTGATATCTTAACCATCATTGACAATAGATTCCAACTTGGCAACGTTACATTACATAAGATATACAGGTTTGACCGTACGCGGAGATGTTTGGTTCTTGAAGTGCTTTAATGTTGATTCTCCAAGAAACGGTATTACGACGAATAAAATAACGGCGGACAACGACAGTGTTGGATTCAAGACACAAAAGTATGTAACAGCTGAAAGTTCCAATGTGAACGTGCTAGGGAGACTTTACAACATGACTGGTACCTCCTCAACAACGTTCATGTCAAGATTCGCCTGGTCCAATGTAAAAACACCTTCGCGCTCTTGGCTACCAGCACCACCAACGATTTCAAATCTAAGGTCGAAGTTTCTCTTTCTGACTGCCAGACAGGAAGATCACATTCCGTTCCGTGGTTCACGTGGTACACATTAAAAACTGGAGAAGAGTACAACCATCAGACGAGTAGAGGGCAGCTTGTTTTCCATTCCTGTTGGTCACTTGTCTGGAACTCCACAGAATGTGTTTCTTGGACAGGTTGCGAACAGAGTCCGCTACATAAATGTCTTCAACGGAACGCACAGCAAGAATGGCTTCGATTTCAAACAGTACAACAACAATTTCCTTTCAGTGTATATGGACGGTCAACAAATACCTTTCAAACCACTTCACTCGAAGTTTGACCACACGAGCTTACTTTCGGATACAGCTAGGGAAAGGTTATCGTGACGTAGGTAACGACATTACTCAGGCAGATTACCCACGTCTCAAACCCAGCTTCTCTGGAGGCTCTTATTTCAACAGTACAAAACAAGGAAACATGCGCTTTTTCTGTGCATCTATTTTAAAGAAATGATCCATTTGACACGACTTACACTAACACCGGAAGCTCACCACTGGCATTTTCCCCGATAACTTAAAGGGAGCCTAAAAGGAGCCTCAAAATGATACTTCCCGGGGACATATATTACTGCTAAAGGAAATTATATATGTTCAAATGTATCCGTGCATCATTTGCACTCACTTCTTCTGTGTTGATTACTTTTTTACGGCGTGGACTCATTGTACAGAAAAAGACCTGCATTCGCTTGCATTGAGCAAACACAATCATGTCCTACTCGCCATTGAACACAGTCTGTGTCGCATATTGTGTCTGGTCTATGGAAGTGAAAATTCATAACCAAGAAGCGGGTATTTTGATGGACCGTTTACATCACTTTTCACTATTGCGTGCGAATAGTACGAAACTCAGAAGAATGTTTTCGCAGACAACCTGCAGTTTGTGTTATTTCTAACTAGATAAAATCCTCTTTAAATCTCGATAGATTTTTGTGACAATAGCAATTGTTGTGTAAACGAATTCCGCAGCAACCATGAGGCTTGAAGCGTTCTTGAACTGGTTTTGACTAGATTACTCGACCGCAAAAAACTTTCACCTTGTTTCATTCGATCTAGATCACAAAGCCAATCACAGGCGGTGTCAACGAGAAGAGAATGAACTCTCGTCTTTCCGCTTCCTTCAACATCACTATGACGTAGCACTGGACCCGCTCTCAGTGCTCAGCTCCAACCCCTCAACAGAGGCAAGGGACGAGAGTGGCACTAACGCACGCCATATTACTACTGTAACCTAAAATGGGCTCAACTCAAACAAGCAAGATTATGACACAGCGGATATTGTTTGACCGGAAAGGCCAGACAATTCCGCAAAGTCTCATATAGCATTTGTACGCTTAGGTTCATGTTTAGTGTTAACGATTGCTTAAACCCAATATAGCTTCTAAACAGTGCTATAGTGTAAACAGCGACAACTCTCTTCAGAGGCGTAATGCTCGTCCAAAGTGACGTCCTCGCTTTCTTATCATTTATTTGAATTGAATTCGGGATCGAATAACCCAACGACTACGCTGGCGTGGCGACGCAAACTAACCCGGCGTGACAAGCAACTTTATGGGCCTGGTCTGAAGAAGAAACGGCATGTCAGTTCTTCTTAAAATGAGAAATCTTTTCTTACCGAAATAAGGTGCATGATATGAGTGATTTTTGAAGTGGAACGTGATTTTAAATGAAAAACTTGTTTTTAGAGAGAAGGCGTGGGATTGTTGCCCCTTGAGCTACACGAACGTTTGGGGACGATAATGACTGTTTCGAGTGTTGGTGTACTATGTTCTTACAGTGAACCCCATTTTCTCGCGAATGTTGTTGTGGTGGCCCTACTTTGCTCTGTTTGTTTTTCATTGATAATGAAATCGCTTAAGGTGAACATCACAGAATTATTAACTATTGTGATGAAGGTAAAACGTAATTACCTGTGAACTTATTAATTATTGCCTATTACACTTTTCAAGCTCGTAAATCGTAATAATTGTCAACAATATGATACGTGGATCAAAATGTTTTTCGTTGCCGACTTCAATAAACCCTTAACACCGTTCTTATATTAATTAACTTTTCACAAGAGGCGATGGTTGGTTTCCGTGATTATCGTCTAAATTATTGTATGTCGAACACTTGTCTGAATACATTTCAGTTACGTAGTACTGGTTACTATCATTTCAAGTGAGACGATGTTCATTTGTAAAGAATATTATTAAAACAGTACTTAAAAGGTTCATAGGAACGTAGTAACCACTCAGTGTAATACATCAGTGAGTAACACGAACAGGACATTTGAATGTATTATATATTGTGGACTACAGCATCAAGTCATTGTCCATCATGAATATAGACTTTGAAATGAGGGACAATATTAACATCGAAGCTAGGCGTAAAGAACTGTTGAGTTATCAACGAGAAAACCTTACCCGAATTTTGAAACAGGTGGCGCCTCAGTTGGGTTCAACAGAAGTCGCTCTTGTGACAATTCTTTACTGCGTGACCATGACGACTATTGTCACAGGCAACGGGCTTCTTTTGGTGACGATTCCACGACACCGGCGGATGCGAACTGCTATCAATTTTTACATCTACAGTCTCGCATTCTTTGACGTTGTTTCTGTGATTTTTTGTATGTGGGCCTCACTCGTCAAAACAGTTAATATCGAGTGGACGTTCGGCGAAAACTATTGCACGTTTTACCTATGGCTAAGAGGTAAGACCTTCTATTATGTCTGTTGTTTACTGCTGGTCTGTTGATATGTCCCACGGGGTGGTTTATTTCATCACAAACGTGTTCGGTTGCATTAGCAGCCATTCAAATACACATTCCACACAATGTCATGTGGACATTACGTGCAGTGGTGGAACACTGCAAATCACACAAAAATGTCATATAAAGCTTTCGAATAAAAATGTTATATTTAATTCGATCGTGTTAAAGTTTTAGCACCCAGTAATTAATGGCAAGGTTTCAGACTTTAACCTATCAGCAAGACAGTGTCAACAAGTTACGCCCAATTACTTTCCCAAATCTCCTAACGCTTTCCTGTTGTCTCATCTATAATCAGTGTCGTGTACGTACACTTACCAATTTTAACGGATGTCTTTGAGAGGAGGGACTTATCTGCTTTTCTCGGGCTTAATGCAACTATCGTCTAAATAAAATAATGCCGCAGCGGTAAATAAGGAAACATGCAATGTGTGCCCGATGTTTACGTGAAAAATAAAGGTTTACTTCTCTGGTGAACGCAAAAACGGGTGTGTATAGACTATTCGCAGGCCTTGCAGAGATTACGCATATGTATACGGCTGATGGTGATATCGACTTTGGCGAACAAATTATTTTAATTGGTTTCCGTTACAGCCGTCATCACGTCAGATACCATTGTTACCATGACAATAATCGCCGTGGACCGATTTCTGGTGACATTGAATCCAGGCAGTCGACCTTTCACCCAGAAGAAACCATTTGCAAACATGGCGTCCATTTTCGTAACATCTTGCATTGTGTCGCTTCCGTATGCATTGTATGCCCGCGTGGAAAGGAACCCAGTGTTCCAACAGACTGAATGTCTCGGAAGGTGGCCACTAGATGTCAGGCGTGTATACCTCGTGGGGCTTGGAATCGCTTTGACGTTTGGTACATCTGCCGTCATAACGGGCATGCTTTTGTATATTCTGCACCGTCTGAGAAGGAAGTCACGTGCTAGGGCCGACATTGTGGTGCACGCTCACACAACTGCCAAGCGCAAGGTCAGCTTTTGTGTTACTGCCAACATCCATAAACCTAGAATCAGCTTCACGAGTTTAAATTTAGTCTTACAGTCAACATACCGGTAACTATTTCTGAAAAATAATTGAAACTCACTTTAGCAAAACTAAATATACCAGTAACTGTACTTACTGAGAATATTTGAACCCATTATTTCCAAGCAGTGGTGTGCTAAAATTATACCACTAAACTTTTTTGGTAACTGAGAGGTGACTCCTGTTATCAGCGACGTTTACTTGTCCGGCATCTATGCGTACACAGTTATAACAACACATAAATTCAGCAATAAACCCTCCTTCGATCACAAAATACAAATTGACTTAGTACACTTACCGTTATGAAATTAGTCCGGAATTTATTCCTGTAGTCAAATTATAGATCGCATTAGGACTTCAAAAGAATTGTCACTTCGTCATTGCCTGAGATCAAGCTTTACAAGTTGGCAAGTCACGGCACGTCATTTTATGGGTCCAGCACGCTTTCAACGAATAACAAACAGTCAATTTGTATGCAAACCCTGAAATCAATTTTCATTTGAGACCAATGTTATACCAATACATTATTTAAGTCAAAAGTTACTTTCTTGGACGGAACTCTGGTTTACAGCAGCTTAAGTACGCGGGTTTTCTTGATTTTTTTGTGGTCCACTTGATAACAATATTTTGTCCACTGCAGGTAATGTACACAGAAAGGAGCGGGTATAAGAGGTGCGCTACTTTGATGGGTGATCCTACGAAAGGGTTCACTTTTTGTGTTGGAAATCTACAAAAGGACTCATTTCTGTTTGCAACAGATCTCTAGAAAAGGGTTTCATATTTATTGAAATTTATCCAACTCTAACACAGCAGAAAGCATTTTGTGTACCAAAAAATCATTTTGAAAAAAGGGGGAACTTTCCCTAGAAGTTACCAGCAAATGAGTTCCGTTTAATCGTGCTTACTATTAAAGGGTAGGGTGAGGCGCCATCTTGTTGACTCTCTTAAAGAGCGGGTGCCCTAAGTCCCCAGCAGCACCCCCCCCCCTTCAAAAGTATAATCAAATACGCACTACACGTTTTCCTGTCAAAGAATGACGTCAGCGCCAGTTCTTTGCGTTTGTCTCTTCTACATTGATCATTTCAGACAATACGCATGCTTCTAGCCACTCTCCTTGTCTTTGTGCTGTGCCTCATACCGTTAAGGGTGGTAGACATCATAGCGTTCTATGGCACAGATATCAAGGTAAGTTAATGGCGCACACGATTGCAGAAACCCCATTACAAAGCATAGATGGATAAAAATATTTCTAAATTTCTTATAAATGTCAGACCTAAATTACAGCTTGGCTTGTCACAATTTTGAGGAAAAAATCGAGTTATTAATTTTCAAGATTTAATTTAGCAATTGCGAATTCAATTTTTGTCTCGAAAAATTGCAACTTTTCAACAATTTGGTGAACATGACAAGCGCATAAGGCAACCTTTTTTCAATCAAATATCTACAACAGTATTGACATGAACTCAGTAAAAGTATTTTCTGAAAGTAGAAAGCTTGTAGAATCTGTTAGGTGCCTTTTCAAATCTACCGCTAACTGAATCATGCAACCATTTCGTTTTGTTGAAATGGAGCAAAAACAAGAAAGGTACATTCTGAAGAAAACAACGGTGTTAACAACATTACGAAATTCCGGTAGAGGCATGGTAAAATTACAAAAAAGTTACAGGTGTCTAAATTATTATTTCGTTTTAGTTTTTGTAAAATTTATTTTTTTTCAAAAATATCAAGAGTCCTACATTTTGATAACCCTTCATGCGTAAATGGAACTTTTAAAATATAATTCCTAAAAAAATTGGAGTGGCAAAGTTTCATAATATAAGAATCCACCAAGCCATTTGCGTGATATGAAGTTCCAATTAGTCAAATCTGAACATTCTTGTAGGGTCCTACATAACTTGATTTTACAGTTTCGATAAAAACTGATAAGTGGGAATTACAATTGATTCAGTTTAGATAGGATCTATTTATGAGGTGATCTAAGTATCATAAAGTTCTTTCAAACAAAACGCCCTCTATGTTCAGCTTGGTACGGGCACGTGTTTTGGTGCGAACTATCCCATCAAACGTCAAATTCATGAGTGCATTAACTTGAAGTATAAAGCTCTCGAGAGTCTCAAATGATATTTAGGTAACCAGGCTCTACTTCTCTTCAAGTCACTACTCGATTGACCTTTTTACGGATAATGAAACCTAATGCACGAGTAGAGGACGACGTTGAAGACGAGAAAAACGTGAGGACAATAGTACTGGTGATTACGGTGGCGACGGCGATGAAACAAGATGGGCGTGTCATGGCGGTTTTCGTGCACATCTTCGAAGTCTATTTCTTTGTGTTTTGTCACATTGTTCCGAATTTTGATTGCGATCATCAGTGGCGGATTTAAAGAGGCCCATGCCCGGCCCCTAAAATTCCCGGATTACATTTGGCAGTTCGGGAGTGCGAATGTCTGACGGGCAAAATGCTGGCTAATACTCTGTACTGGCCCCCCTAAACTCAAAATCCTGGATCCGCCGCTAATCATTAATAAATGACATTTACCAACTTCACTTTCAACCTCCCTTTTCTGAGCACTGGCTTCAGATCACGTCATATGCAAATAAGAACGATAAAAATACAATTTAGCCATTAATGTATTCATGTACGTGATATTTGTTTATTTTGTGGGTCACATCTATTTCGTTCATACAGAGCTCACACGCCCCAACACTTGTATCATTTCTTTCCATTGGCTAACCCGTGTTCGACATTAATACCACAGATCGCTTTGCTTACATATACAGTCCTTTGTCTTTAATCCTCCTGGTATGGGCACATCAGTCAATTTTACTCATTTTCCTACCACCATCCCCCTATTTTACCTCTATTAGCCTCTAATAGGGTTTTTGTACGGTAAGGCTCCGCTTATTTCGCTCAAAGTAAATTGAATATATTTCCCCGTAGTCGATATGTGTCAAATTCACTTGGGTTGATAAATCAACTCAGTTACCAACCATTGCCGCTGTCCTCGTCCTACTGTGAACTAAATGCCCCCTACGCATCGCTAATGTTATCAATTTAAGAATAATTTAGTTGTTTTTGCCGTTCAAATGTTGACCAAACTCTCTATTGAGCAAAAGCCACTATGCCAAACGCCACTCATCTGGTCATCCCTTTCACCTCGTGTTTACATCTGGAACGATGTGGTGAATGTAGTTTTCTGAAGAGTCCATTGCTAGCATTAACGTTAGGACTTTGAAATTACTTTTTCCACTTCAAAAACTGACCGTCTCACAAATAGGTGAGCAACCCCCCCCCCTTTCCAGTATCCTCGCATTGTTCTATTATTCCATATAACTTTGGGTGTGCGAATTGCGATCAACGTGCGATATAACGGAGTATTGCCGTACTTCCTGTCCATGCTCTCAATAATTATTTTTCACCTACTCCTTAGCTGTAATAGTGTTACGCATTTCTGGGTTACAGACGGTAGCTTTCGTGCGCTTCCTCACAAAATGTTTGCTTGTATTTTATCAGTTTATTTCTAACTTTATCTATTCAGATCACATCCTCTACGCAAATATCAAATACGCAAATGTTGTTATCATAGTTTTTACCTCAATACTGCTTTTCAATAGCTAATTGTGACATTGCACACTTATTATTAAGTGAATCATGTGGGTAGGCCGGGCTGGGATGACGGAACGGCATCTGCTTGAATACTCAAAGTGGAGTCGTAGCTGGACGGACATCAAAGGGGTAAGTTGCATTGAAATTGCGCTTCAAAAGTTGAGTTACCTGTTGTTAATTACTGCCAAATTATTAATAACTGCTTTAATTAGAATTTTCAAAAATCGGAAAATCGGTTGTTCATATTAGGCTATTTTTTATTTCAGATGTTAATTCTGGTATTGTCTCTGTCTTTCTTGGCGTTTCCTGTTTTTGGCGAAAATCTGAGGTAAGTTAACCTAACCCTTTCAAAAATAAATTGTAGTGTCTGGCAGAGAAAAATCGTGTGATTAATAAGACGAACATTATTACTATGAGTGACCAAGGTGCACGAGGACTTCATTTCTTGTTGCATTCTTATGTCAAAAGTAAACGTACTTGTATATCCCACAACGTGGCCGCTTTCTGACGTGTATTCCACAATGACAGCGATGATCTCGTTCAATCACGACACAACACGAACACAACAGGATGAAAAAGTGAAAGGAAATATTTATTGTACGAATACTATTCAATTTTGTTTTCAATTCAAATCCAAAAAGAACGCGCTTATCCTAAAAAGTATCAGACTTGAACTCAGAAAATTACTTTATCACAATTATCTCATTATTTCAGAAACGGTGACAAAGATTGTCAATTCATGACAGTATTATAAGTACATAATAAAAACGTTTGAGTCATTGTTTCAGGTTTTCGCCATTAACAGATGGTGACGCGTTTTCCATCTACGACTCTAACGGCGATGGACTAGTTGATGTTAAAGAAACTAATCAGTTTATGTCCGCCCGTGGAATTTATTTATCCATGTCCGAGAGCGCAGTATTGATGCAAGGCATAGACTTGGATAAAGATGGTGCCATCGACCGTATAGAGTTTAACGCCGTGTATGGCAGATAGAGAAGACAGCATGGAAATGAAAGGACAAGGCAACACAAGCGGTTACGTATGTCATTTCGCCTCGAGTAGGCAAAGGAATAACCTTGAATGGTCCTACATGTATTGCCAGTGGAGAGGTAACCAGTATTATTACTCAACTTAACTTGGATCAGAACTTTTCGAATCAAGTTGATATTGAGGATGATTAGGGCGATCCTGAAACGAGATGGTTGCCATGTTTTCTAGTTTCTCAGCGAAATGCATCCCAGTGAATTTTCTAGTGAACGTAACAGGCCGGATGATTATGCTTAACTAACAATGGCGGATTTTGTCTTCATGAAGAAAGTAAACTGTTATGGACACGGGTACCTTGACTTAACAAAGACCTGGGGCGTAAAAGATTTCGGTCAAAAACAGACTATTGCTGAAAACGGCAAACATCGATCACGTCATCATTTTACTGAATAAAAAAATGATGGTCACAACGGTTATCAGGCGTCTCAGCATCATGGTTACCACGAACGGTCGTGACAGACGTCATCATCGAAGTCGGGGAGACAATCAACAGCCGTGAGAAGTTCCCCAGATCACTTCCCGAACTGTTTTTGTTTTAACATGTGCGTCAATCTCTGTTTTTAGGCACACAAGGACGTGTAACGTTGGTAACCGCTCAGTGCCTTCCTCATAATTGGAAATTTTATGAATGTTGATTACAACATTCTTCGCGCTTTGTATAGTTTTTCTTCGTCGTCAATAATTCTGTACGTACCTGGTGTAGGCCTCAATGCACCCAATCCGTACTGTTTTTCAGTGTCTACAGATTAAAGTAAAACATTTAACTTACCGGTAAATGTTGGTCAGTTGTTAACGCGTAGAAGCGGTACTGCTTTTAATGGATCATTCCAAGAACCAGACGGTTCTAAGCGTATTCGGGTTTTACTCGTTAGCTCGATAGGCGACACGGATTCTAGGAAGGGGTTTATTGGACAATTGTTTAGACCTGTACACAACTACCTTCTGTAAATACGTGTGAATGTGATTCAGCTCTGGCAGAGGCAGAGGAATCCGTTGCTGTTGCTTTCCTTGTGACATATTGTAATGGGACTAGACGATAGTCGACATACACAAATATGATGTAAAGAGAAATGAATCAAGAAATAAGTAAACATTTAGGATGTCAATTTTCTCCACAAAGCAGTTTATTAGCAGAAAGTACTGTGCTGATTCTGTGACTTTCGCTTTTCAGATTGATTTACCTGCTCGTTCGAAGTTGCACAAATGCATTTCCTTTAGACGAAAGCAAAAACAACTTAGTCGTGTCTGTGAAAGCGCGAATTTAAAATTTAACTGTGGACAGTCACAACCAAATTGGACATCTGAGACACATATTAAAATCTCAAGTGCTGATCACTGCTGTAGTGGTGAAATTAGAGGTAAGTAGGCGCCCAAAACCAACCGTATCACCTTGAGCACTGAACGTAACTAACGGTGTGTAGGCGCTACGTTCAAATGACAAAAGGTGGTTGGCTGCGCCTACATGCGCCTACGCCCCACTACAGCACTAGTGCTGATGCCAGCTAAGATTGATCGTTCCCGACCATAGTGAGTAGAACTCGGCAAATTCGTCTCAGGAGAAAACTTTGCACTGAATCATGAAAATTTGATGCAGATAAAAATATTCGGCTGCCAAT
Source organism: Phoronis australis (assembly GCA_002633005.1). NCBI lineage: Eukaryota > Metazoa > Phoronida > Phoronidae > Phoronis > Phoronis australis. Next base: position 516,221 of record NMRA01000104.1, on the reverse strand, counting down.
GAACTCAGAATTCATTGTCATTTTGTTCACTGTTACGGGTTATTGAGTTTTGAATTTAGTGACTGATTTCGGCCACTGCGCCTAGATCGAGTATAAGTCAAAAGTTGACTGTGGGTTAAAAGTAGCTAATTGCGTTGTGACTGTGCGTGTATAGAGAGAGAATGTTTAAGTCCAGTAAATAATTTATTGTATAATAACCAATAATTAATACAAGTGAAACCTATTGATTGTTAAGTACACTAACAACGAAGAAGACTAACTAAGCTAGTGCCCTTTGTAAAGATAATCAATTAACCATAGGCAAAAAGTCTGCTATCCAATATGTAGGACTCGCGAAACTCGTTGGATGACATTCCTGTAGGTTGATACTCGTACTAACACACATTGTACTGCGAACAACGTACTTCCTGGTCACAGTCTTTCGTGACGCCCAACGACACGTGTAGGGCAGTATCTGATTACTCACAATTCCTCTTGCTGGGCACAGTCCCTCCTAATGCAACACGTGTAGGCAGTAACTTACTACTCACAATGCAAGTAAGTGGCAAACTCTTAGTTAACTTCCTGTAAGTGAACCTTTACCCTTGTCAAAATCCTCTTTAGAATCTTCCACGAGATATCTCTGTTGTACTATTTCTTCAGTACATTGAAGCAAGTCCTATAGTTTCAACTACTAAATTCCACCCGACTGTCTCCCAGTCTTCTGCCTAAGCTATAACAATACACGGTTGGCTAACAAAACCAAATGATCTTATCTAATCATATCATTTGTTGTTACAATCGCATCTCAGAAATTTCCAACATCCTTACAGTGCACTGACCCTCAGAACAACATCATCTTAAAGTACATGTAAGCATGAAAAATTCATATAAACAAGTTTGAACCCATGGTTTTGAAAGTACATACGCGCAAATGTTGCGCATTACTTCTTTGGAACTAGCTCTACTAATTACATAATCAATATTTATTCTGACACTATATATAAATTATAACACATAGAACATCAGAACCTCAGACTGATCAAGTCAAAAGTGTAGCAGAACCCGAGCATTGTAAACTATCATATCTTAACGAAGGTTTGACAAACTACACTCCACACACATCTACAAAGCAAATTAAAGGGTTATTGAATCATACAAGTAACCCTACACTGATATACTAACGTCTAAAATCCATACGCCTACACAACTGACAGACTTGGAACTCCATACTTTGTTATCGCGTTAATCTAGAGCTGCATGAATTAAATAACGAGTTAACTTGCTTCATTATGAAGCGCCAAAGGCCGTTCTTAAGCGAATACTCTTGTAGGTGTCACGATTTGCTTAATAAGCGCACTTTTGCTTAATCAGCCCGTAGTTTTAGTCAGTTCATATAGTCTAACCACCCCCTTACTCTCAAATCTCAAAATAACGGAAAACTTTCTATATGAGTAGAATATCGCAGATTCTTATCAAGTGACCACGTAAATCGGTGCGGTTTACAGACCACCATCGTCCAATGCGGATCACCTGGAAAAGCTAACAGATCATTTTAAAAAGATTTTAGGCAATCAAAAGTTCAAAGCCAGTGACTTTGTTATTTCTGGTGATTTTAACTTAGATGCACTCTCCAAGAAACCTAGTACTAAAATTAAATTTTGGGAGCGTACGCTTGGTTTACAAAATGTAATAGACATGCCAACCAGAGTAACTCACAAAACATCAACTTGCTTAGATTTAATTCTTGTGTCTAATGTTAACAAGGTATACTCTTGTGGAGTCATCAGCACTGGCTTCAGTGATCACAACCTGATATTCACAAGTTACAAATATGTACGCCCAAAAAATCCACCTCGGATAATAACTACCCGCTCGTACCGTAACTTTGATCGTTCTGATTTTGTTAACGATCTACATAACATCGACTGGGCGGCGTTAGCATCAAGTGGTGATCTTGAGGCTTTGTGGACAGAATTTAAGAAAACTTTCTGTGATGTTTTGGATAAACATACACCTATTATCCAGAATCTAAGGTAAATCGCCTCCTTGGTACAACGAGGAGCTAATTTTATTGTCTCGCAGACGCGATTATCTTAAACGTATAGCCCAACGTTCGCGTAATACTTGTGACTGGAACAAATTCAAAACAGCGCGTAATCTAACCAATGAGGCAACAAAACATGCCAAGGCAGATTATTATAATACGTTAATTAATGACAACAAATCAGATGGTAATTCCTTGTGGAAAATTATAAAGTCTGTTTTACCAGGAAAATTGAATACTAATATCGCTGAACTGAAAACGAATGACGGCATGACATCTGATAACGCAGTCATGGGTAATACTTTTAACGACTTTTCACGAATATTGGCCATAACCTAGCACGAAAATTTGGAAACACTAGTCATTTATTTCCATCCCAGGTAAGCGAAGATATAACTTTTAAATTCCATGAGGTTGACGCTAAGTTTGTTTGCCACCAACTCAAATCAATGGATGGCAATTCTGCTACTGGAATTGATGGCATCAGTACTAAAATCGTTAAACTATCTGCTGAGACAATCTCTCAGCCCATTACTTCATTGAAAACATCAACCATACCATCAGAGTGGAAATCAGTCGTTGTTACTCCACTTTTCAAAAACGGTGACAAATCATGCTGCAAAAATTACAGACCCATTTCAATTCTGCCATCTATATCAAAAATCCTTGAAAAATAGGTCCACAAACAACTTCATTCTTACTTCCAAACTAACAACCTCTTGACTGATGTCCAGTCAGGCTGGTTTTCGACCACTCCATTCAACATTAACTACTAACATTGACGTCACTGGCCATATTTATTCTAATATGGTGTTGTTTTTATTGATCTAAAGACAGCATTTGACACCGTCGACCACACTATCTTGTTAAAGTCCTTGTCTCACGCGTTGTTAACCCTTATTACATGGTTAGAAGATGTTATAAGGATCCAAGAAGTACCTACCCCATAACTAATACACGATCCGTACTCGAAAACAGTTTAAATGAACGCGCCACTCACGATTCGCACCCGAAGAAACACCGCCATTTTGAACTTGCCGCGAACCCGGAAGTACAATTCATTCAGGAACCCAGGCCGAGAAAACGCCGTCAGTGCGACTGGAGCAGTGCCTGTACTGTTACCAGCCAGCAAACGGGGATAAAAAAAATCGACAGCGCGCCTTAATTTTGATAAAATCAAACTACGGACAATTTTATGGAA
>NMRA01000104.1:494840-512812 GCA_002633005.1 Phoronis australis | reverse complement strand
ACGACCACTAACTACAAACTATAAATACACTACATATGCAAACGAATCACGATATATTACTAATAAAACAAAATAATGAAGACTTTTCGAGAAAGCCATAGCACATTCAGTTACAAGGAAAAAATGGCGGCGTTCAGGACAAGTTCCTGAACTGATGAGCCGGAAATGTGGGTACGGAAATAACCGATGACAACCGGTAATCATACGCTCAGAGAGAAGGGTCAAATACTGTTACAAAATCGCTTTTGGCAAGAAAGGCGAAAAGAATATAAAGAAAGGGTGTCGAAAATAAGAATTTATGTAGTAAGTATGTTCGGATACTGGAACCACATGAGCAGTTTGCAACAAGGACTTTAAAGAAGCTTAAAGGCTATGGGGTCACCGGTGTGGAAGCCAAGTGGTTTCAGGATTATCTTTGTAACAGAACTCAAGCTACCCGTGTCGGCAAAGATATCTCTGATCTCAAAACCGTTAAAACAGGTGTTCCCCAGGGGTCTCTACTGGGGCCCTTGTTATTTTGCATCTTTGTCAATGATCTCCTCTCAGTAATTCAAAATTCTAAGATTGTTCTCTATGCGGATGACACAACAATACTGTCTGCAGGCAGAACCTCATCTGAAATCCAGGCCAATCTCAAGTCTGATTTAACAATCATTTCAGATTGGCTTGTATCCAATAAACTATTCTTAAATGTTTCTAAAACTAAAACTCTTCTAATTGGCACACCCCAAAGACGTAGAAACCAAACCCTGTTATTAAATATGGGTGGAAGACCAATTGAGAACATCAATTCCTTTAAATATCTGGGACATATATATGATCAAAATCTTAAATTCTCTCACCACGTTGATTATATCTCGAAAAAGGTGTCTAAGAAAATTGGCTTATTGAAAGGCATCAGTAAATTCGTTAACAGAGCAACACTGAAAACCCCTTTTAATGCTATCATTCAACCTCACCTAGATTATTGCCTCCCGGTGCGGGGCGTTGCATCAGGCAAGGATATGAAAACCATCCAGGTTATCCAAAATAGGGCTGCCCGGATTATTCTGGGAGCTGGTGTTAGAGATATTAGTATCGAAAACCTTCATAAAGAGACTGGTATAATGAAAATTCTCACAAGACATCAATTCCTATCTGCTTTTTGTATGTACAAATTTTTTAAAGGTCTTGTCCCATCTTACTTATTTGCTAAGTTTAAGATGACGACTAATCGCTACAATACTAGGTCCTCATCATCATCTGATTTCAATCTTCCTAAACGCAAAAGCGATACTGGGAAAAATCATTTTCCTACAGCGGGCCCTTTTTATGGAACTGTCTCCCTGCAGATGCCAAATCTAAATCATTCTTTCTAACCTTTAAAAGAATTATAAGAAATAGATTTAACTCCATGTAGTGTCTAAGAACTGCATGTTTATTCATTTTTTATTTATATAATGTCTTACTTTTATTAATTATTTATTGTCTGTTTTAATTTTTTACATTTATATGTATATTTTTTAGTTAATTATCTTGTCTTAATTTCTTTATCTTTTATTTATCATATTTTATTTTTATTTTGCTTCATCAGTCTTTCCATGTTAATTTCTTATTCTTTGCTTATTACTTAAATTTGTCTTTCATTGTGTAATTCTGCTTTTGTCTTACTATCTGTTTATTTTTTACTGAGGGCCCCCATGGAATGCACTGTAAACTGATGGGGCTATCCTCATTGTAAATATTACATAAATAAATAAGTAAATAAATAAATGGCGCAGTTAACTTTGTTAGGAACATATATGTTTCAAACTACTTTGGGTAAGTAAAATTACGTGTTGATTACGCAAAAGTACGTGCTGATTAAGCACATTTCAACTCGCAGAAAGGTACTTCATACTTCATAGACGTGTAGCATGTTACTTACCTAGTCATCGTTAGAGTAGTGGTAGTTTACAATGCGCCGGTTCTAAAATTTCTACTTAACTGATCAGACTGCAATTTTGATGTTCTATATGCCGGTTTTCATTGTTATTCATTCCAAGTGCTGTAGCCTAAATAAGTCACAGCATTTAAAACTTATCAACCTGGACAAATCAACTATAGTGAACATACAAACTGACATAATGACGATAAATTCTTAGTCATTTATGCCCACATGTTAACCCTCAGGTCCCCATGTGTGTCCTCCTCTGTAAGCATCCATATTTAAAGAAAAAAATCAATAATAACTAAACTGGATTGCAACGTGACATTTGAATGAAATAAAAGACATGCTCATACAAGTTAGTGGTTAGCACAGCTGCTTTAAACAATATATGAACTGATTTTATTCATCATGCATCACACGTGCACCCAAGCTTTTAGATATTTAGTCAGTGGATGAATGCTCCTGGTTGTCTTCGGATGCTGCTTTTTTGCAAGATGTAACTGTTTATCAGAGCGTTTTTTTTTTCTTAGCCGGAGTGTCCATTTAGAATCTTCTCAGTCGCTACTGAAAGTCGCTCAGGTGGAATTACGCTTTTTAAACAAAATGTTACTTCGCGGCTGGGGGGATTCTCCTGATCAAAAGTGAAACGAAGTCTCGCTACCACGAGATAATGAGCGACTTCACCAGACTCTTTGTTGGCTGCTTGTGCTTTCTGTGGTGTTCAGTACCCTTGTTATGCGCTCTTTTATCATCTTGGGAATAAAAAAATATTGAATAATTTGTACAACTTAATTTGTATGCCCATTCACTACGTTTATTGAACCAAATCCGTATCAAATACAAACATTCTGTATAGGTAGACATGTATGTTTATGTCAACTACAGTATACCCTTACTAAAATACGTTTGAAAGAAAACAACAATAGCTCATGGCGCTTCTTTTGCCAGAATCTGAATCAAGTAGTTCACGTATATATAGGTCAAGTCAGCGATCGTATTTACTACTAGGTCTAAATAATCTACCGTTCTCGGAATCCTTGACGTCATCTTGTGGATGTGAACGTTCACGTAGTCATTAGTGTAGGCCTAATTTACCTGTTTGCCTAACGCGCTGACGAGCATAACCTGAATGCGCTAACAGCTGACAGATTTAGAATTTCAGAGATGCCTGAGCATATATCATTGTATGAAGCGCCAAGGGCTCTTAAATCCGTACCTTTCTGCGCGCTGAAATGTGCTTAATTAATGCGTAGTTTTGTTTAATCAATGAGCTGGATTGCTTAAACAACCCGTGCTTTTAGTTCTTATTCAACGCGTACTTTTAGTTCTTATATCCAACGCGTACGCATAGTTTTGCGGTACATATTATGAACCTGCAACATTCTTCAAAAGTTGCCTTGCACCACTTGTAGAAAGTCTTACGCCATTTTGGTTTTTGAGAGCAAACTACGCTCTGATCAAGCACAATTCAACTCCAGAAAGGTACTCGTTTAAGAACCTGGCTCATGCGTGAGAATTTGATCTTAAAACGCCATTAGGCTTTGTTTAGCTGGGGAAAAAGCGAAAATAATGCCTTTTGCCTTCGATAAACAAGTGTCATCATATGTTATAAAATTCTATATCCGTTACCAACTCAAGTCGCAGGCAATGCGTACAAGCGCCATTTTGGAATTCGCAATTCAGTGGAGTTAGCAATCCCCAGCTATAAACTTTGAATCGTCCTCTTGAATCACTGATTGTTTTGAAGTTCTTTTTGATAACGGAACAGAATTGTACCACGGTAAGGAGTACTATGATACCGAAGTCTATGAGAGTGAAATTCTTTATTCGATTTTTTGGCGAAATGCTGCTTTGGAGCGCAGCTGTATTCTATAGCCAGATAGCTTGTTGTATCAGAGAGCGTGTCTGAACGTCGAAATACAACAAACAATCACACTGCGTAGGAAACAGGAAAACTAACTGAAGTCCTGCCGCTTTGCAAGACCACAAAGTGCAGCAACTGCGCATACTGTCGTAATCAGTTTCATTTTGAGGATTGATCGGATTGTAGTAAACCTCAAATGGAGATAGTTCATGCAGACCTTCGAAACACAAATTGTCGAAATGCAATCAAAACGTAACTGAGTGCAGCGACAGTTGTACAAGTTTTTGGAGTTTTGAGGGCAGCGGAGGGATAAGACAGCTCTCTGCGTGCAGCAAGATTGAAGAGAGAAGGGTAACGCAGTTAATTTAACCGTGGCGACTGTGAAGATGTTATTAACTCTGACGAGAGTCAGCATGTCAAAGTGGACGTAATGACGAGCTGGGAGAGACGTTGACGTTGCCGTATAAAGACACTGAAGTGACAATCCAACAAAGTCGACGATAAAGACTGGAACATGAGATGCAAACGATTGCCCCATTGCCATCTGACAGTAATTATGTAAGATGGATACTGCTTTTATGACTCAAGTAGCTTAAACTAGTTTTTGACGTCATCACAAGTTGTTTGCCAAATTACTACTGTAAATATGTAAATAATACCGAGTGAACGTTGATCATATAAGGCTGGACAATCGGCCCCCCACTGACACCGTACCAAGGGAGGCTTCAAGACATAACTCGCATCGTTCCACGTGAACTGCAGTTCTTTTCAGAAAAAAAGAATTCCGATCGACGGCGTTACTTCTTCGAGAACAGAAAATCATTTTTTGTCCTAACAATGCATTTCAATTGACAGTGAGAAAAGAGCGGATTTTCGAAGAATAGAATCGGTGTTTACGAGAATAGAACTAAAGTGCGATAATGAGAAACTGCACAATTATGGCCGTACCAAAATGTTCAACTTCAGAACATCATAAATATACTTTCAACTACAACCACAAAACTTCTTACAACTGACATCTTATCGTATGACAAAGTTTTTTCGCGATATCCCAGCTCCTACGAATTCCGAAGTTCGCAGACATTCTTGGAGGGTACTAGATCATTTCAAACTTTCTACGAAGTCCGTACGTCCACCGATCAATTTGAAAAATATTCTTGAGAAAATCGTGCGCTTTTCGGTCGTGTAATGGCGCTGAGTTCTTGCGTTCACAATGAGCGTGCTTTGGAATCTTCTTACGGCCATCTTTTGATATTACAGTACGAAATATGGTTGTATGGCACGTGAAACTCGCAGCACTGGACTATTCTAAAGCGCTATTTGGAATTATTTTTAAAGTGTTCCACTTAGGAATGACTGGCTATCAACAACTGGGTCTTTCAGAGGTCACGTCATTGATTGCAATAAATGTATCTTTCTTTTCGGCAAATTTTAACGAAAATACACGTTTACATAACCCAGATTAGTATTAAGTTGAAAATCGAATCCCACAAGCTTTCAACGCTCAGTTTAGAAAAGATGACTTTCTACATGGCGAAATAAAATTGTAGATGGTTTGCTAAATGCACTTGTCGATAAAGTCCCGGTACATGTGGCTCGTGAAAGATGTAAACAGCGTGCCTTAAAGGTGTTTTCATGAACATTTGACTGTTGTGATAGGCTACGAACAATGTCAGCCATTGCGCTCCAGTTGAAGGCGGTAATGGAACCAGGGCTTTGGTCTAGAGGTGATTGTTCGTAACGCATCCCACTAGTGTAGTCATATTTTCAAAAAAAAAAACATTTAAATGGATTGTTACTAACGTACATCCCCTACCCACACGCATTGTTGGTCATCGAGACAAAATGCAATGACCCCATTTTAGGATCAAGTTGTTTCATCGCCATTTTATAATTCTTTACGACGTTATACACGAAAACCATGACGTTTCACATTAATCAGACCTCTTGCCCGCGATCACAATGCTCACCAATTCTAGAATCTTTATTTCCAGGTAGTAAATCCGCGTAATTTGACGATTGTCACCGGATACTTGGTCTACTTACCTAAAGCCCTGAATCCCGTCATCTATTTATGGTTCAGTAAACCTCTACGAGAGGGCGTCATATCGACATTATGGTGCAACTATTCATCAGTTCAATATGGCTCTCCAAACGCAGTTGGACCAGGTGATGGACTTGGTAGGTTTCTTGAAGTTTTCTTTCTAGGATCGATCTCAGCCCGTTTTGGGATTTTAGAGAAGTCACTCATAAGTTGACCATACTTGATCGAGAATAACCATGTAACATTTAACAACACAAATACACACTTAGTGCAACGCCGAAAGTTCGAATTCAGTTCCAGTGGATCAGACCTGCGTCCAGGCCTACTGTATGGATACATGTTGGAGTGAAAGTAGGCGCGTGCTTTGTATGCATGTGCGAGAATGGCAAACAAACGATTCAGTCATCAGTGGTGAACGAAAATTTATCGCGTAACGCTGCTGAAAACTGTAAAAGCTCAAGGGAGTGCAGACAATTAAACTCCATCCCAAGTTAAGTTTTTAAATTTAAACAGGTAATCTAGTTCCTAGTAGGTCAATGAACAATGCAGCTACGCCATTGCATTGTTATTCGTACCACTGTGTTTGGTGGGAGCCCTTCCGGTTCCGCCTCGTTGTATTGTCGGCTGCGACTGAATTAAACTTGTTAAATTTACAACTCATTGTCTAGTTTATCTGGCGCTATGGAAATTTGAAGTGTGAGTACATTTTGGAACACCGTCATGATGTACATTAAATACACTCACGGGAACTGACACAAACGTTCTTTAAGGGTTGCTACAATACCCACATTCCCCTCAAATAGTTTTTAATTTGGAAAGTTACCTTATTAAAACTGCTTTTGAATGATTCTTACTCAAGTCAGAATTGATTTCTAGGCTCAAAGAACACGAGTCAGCTTACGATCCTGCTCGGCGCCGGTGACTAGCCGGGTCAAGCAAATAGCTTCTGGTCTCAGCCGAGTAAAAATAATAATAATAACGAAAATGATAATAATAATAATAATAATAATAATAATAATAATAATAATAATAATAATAATAATAATAACGACCAGTCAGTTCATCCCAAGCCCCAAACCACTTCTACTCAAAGTAAGAATCAGTTTCAAACCAATTCTATTGCGGTAAGCAGTCTAAATCAAAAGTCAGTTTTTGGCGTAGGCGGGTTTACTGATATAGCCGTGGAGCTCCAACCTTCTTCGTCGTTTTACATTGTATCGGCAACATGGAATAGGAGTGGGGGATAACAAAGAAGATCTGTGGCAGGGAAACTTCACCGTTGTATGACGTTGTATAATGACGAGCAGTGTTCTATTACAGTTTACCCCTTGGAGTCTCGTATAAAACCACTCGGCAAAAAGTTCAGTCTACCAAAATTACACTTTCATGAGAGTATCGGATTAACGGATGACTTAGTGCGTAATGGATTATTGAACCCGCCTGTAGGATTCATTCAACTGCCGAAAAGCATAATATCGCGCTGATTTCAGTCCTCAAGAGAACAAAATCTTGTGATCGGCGAATTAGCCGTCAGTTTGGCTAGAAATTTGTTTGTGGTATCTTCCAAATGAAGAACATTTTTCCCAAATACGATTACCTTTGGTTCACAATTGTGCAAACATCCGAAAACACGTTACAGGGAGTCAGAACTATTCGACGCAAATCGGAATGGCCAGTCCATGTTGCTTCCACGGGCAGCGTGTTTGATCTTCTGTTTTTCCCTTAGATAAGAGACGAGCCTGGCCGCCATATTAGGGTTCAGGGGGAAATTGGTCGTCACTGAGCACACGGGATACTCGTAATTTTCCCAATCAGGGTTTCCTTGTTTTGATGGTAGTGTAGTTAGCGTGAGTACGGCGCGAAATATCTCAGTTTAAACAACGAACTTTGATGTTAACTAAACTTTATTTAAAATTTTATCCATGGCCTAGGGATACGTTTCATAAAACAGTCCCCAGAATCTTGATTCTTTGTATTACAAAGGCGTGGGAAGGTTTTTTCACAAGTGCGAGCGACAACTACAACTCAGTCGCCACATATTCGCCCCCCAAGCATGACGTTTCCCACCTTCAGTTACTCCGAATTTTTATTGACTCTAACTTAGCAGGGGGAGCGCTGCCCCCTACTTCCATGAATGGGCTGGACAACCACCCTTACCCCAAACCCACTTCCTACGTCTATGTGATAACTATTAAAAAGACTCGAACAACTTCTCAGTTCGTAGTCTTCGCACAGTTTCACACTAGGCACATATCAAAACAACAAATAAGGAAACCACAAACAATTAAAATTGTAAACTTGCACACTTGGTGGCGCTGCAAAAATTATTGTTGCCTCGTTTTGACATCAGTTTTTACGCTCGTCTTCCACACATGCAGAACCATGCGTTTGTAGATTGGATACAACACCTCTCAATGGGGAATTTCTGCAAGTAGTGAATTGCGTGTATTCGGCATAACGCCCATGGGCGTTTCATCGGGTCTGCTTATCTACGGAAAATCCCGGTACTAGTCTATAGGTGGCACAGACTATTTTCATAACAGTTCGTAATCATGCTCATCATGTTGCCCAGACATCCGATCGAACTTCAGGTAATGCAGTTCTCCATTGATTATTTTGCAGGTTCAATCAGTGTTGCAATGACGTCAGACACAAGCAGATGACCGAGTCTCATGCAGCATCTGAACTTCTCTTATACGTAGGATAACAGCTTTGTCACATGAATTCACGAGTCCACAGTAGCTGGGCAGACAGTGAACGTGCCGCCAGAGTACACGGCTCTGTGAATAGGCTGTGTCTGAGAAGCCGAACTTGACACGTGCAACATTCCGAGGCCTGCTGCGTGGCCTATTACTGCCAGTTGTCAACACCCTACTGCCTGTTTTCTTGCTGCCAATGGATTCCTATAGACTCGTTGAAACTGTATATGTTGACTGCACTGTAGTTCATCTGGGATGGTGGACAAATGTAACACTTGTTGAGTTTTATCTTCATTGTGTAATGCACCTGCGTTACACCTCATTTACACTAAAGCAAAAGGTCCCATTATGTGAGGACACTTACGTTCACCAACTTCTCCATTATAGGGATATCCCGGCAGCTTGCTTTCACTACAGGCATTAGCGAAAATAATCCATAAGACGCAATTCCAGTTTTCAGTAGAAAATTTAGACCTACACTCTTTTGTTTATTTTGTATTTTGACCTTCAACTCAGTTGATGCTTGACAGAAGCGAAAATTTCGCAAGTCAAAAATCCTATTGCATCTTCTCAATTCTCATGAGCCTCGACAAATACGTCCAAAGTGCGAACGATATGAAACACAACACTATTGTCAACCAGCCCATGACGAGGGACCACGAGGATGTCACCTGGCGAGCTTCACATACTTCCGGTGGGATAGTTTGTGTTATCGACACGCATGAGTTTTCAAATGTAATCCTGTGGTGCATAATTGCCACGCCCATGGTCGTATAAAATGCTGTAAAGTGAAATTAGATGATAGTGAACGAGAAGTGGTAACATCACGTACAGGTTTATGTACACACTGTGATTTTACACGGGGACTGCTGAAGAACACATAACAGTAAGCGAAATTTTACAGGTACATGTATTTAGGCCAGAGTTTTATTTCTTAGTGCTCGAGGCATAAACTTACGATTAACCCCGGGTGACTACCAGGCTTTTTATGGAGATTTTTGCTTAAACATAAAGAATCACGAAGTAGCAATCATTATTTAGCACTCGCGAATTAACCAATTGTGCAGGGTGATTTCGGTACCCTGACCACGATGTCCGACTGCATGTTCACTAGTGTGTAAACTGAGCATCCGGACATGGCACTGAATAAGTGACCCGTATGTTAGCTTCCCAATACAGGATTACCAAAAACGAATCCACATTTTTAGTATGAAATTCTGAGTTATAATGCTTTTGGAAAGAACAAAAAATCAATAAAAATTGACAAATTTGAAAATAAATAAAATAATTTTTTGTAGGACAAATGAAATTTTTATGATGTCGGTTTGTTCGGTCGTTCCGAACACGTAGATGGGACACAGCCTCCTGTACTGTCTCTCCTTCTACACCGGTCATGTTTCAATATTGTAACCCGAAAAAGCGACTACTAACAAACATTGGCACACCACACTTCACGCGAACACGACATAATTTACTCGTCATGAGTTTCAAACAAATGCGGGTTAAATGAGCAATTGATTTTGAAGTTTCCTTGGAAAATTGAGGTAGAAGAGTGGAACTGATTGGCGTTCCGGCTATTTCACCCTCACAAGGTTAAGTTGTGGGACTCGTTCCTTGGGCCCAACTAACAGGAAGACCTTAGCCCGCTACAAAAGACGCGAAAATTTAATTCTGGCAAGAGACTCAGTGAATTCTGGTTCAATATTAACCCTGGAATCAGTATTTGCTAACATTGTGCCGAATAGTCCCTGTAAACGTTCTGCTGACTACTGGCGCTTCCTTTTCATACATATTTTGCGTTTCTTTAATCATCAAATGGACTTTCATGGGTACGCTTAAGAATCTGTATTAACTTTGAACAAATATTTGCTGAATCTCACCCTTAGCAACAAAGGTATGCAGTTTCTTTATAAACATTTTCACAAGCATTTTAACAAATGTTTATTATTAGGAAAATATAATTTACAATGAATGAAATTCATCCCAGAAAGCACTAATAAGCATTGCATCAAACTTGGAGAAGTAAAACCACTTAACATAAAGGTGAACGAAAACAATAACAAAAGGTTTAGATCACAGAATAAGACCTTTCTTTGGAAGTCCTGTTATCTAGATTTCTTGTGGTTTCAAGGCACTTAAGCATCAGTCAGGCTTTCTATTTTCAAGTCAGGCAATGGTAACCCTTTTTCATCATATATTGTACAGATATGCGACAACACACATTACTACACATGCATGAGTTTCACCATTGAGCCAATCGCACCATGTAAATGGTACCGACTTTACATCAAAATATCCCTTTCTATTACTTAAATTCTAGAACGTGATACCAACCAAAAGAAAAAACTTATCGAAACTTCATTAGTTTCCATAGAAAAATGGGGATGGGAATGAGTAGTTTAAACATCTCTTGTGGCGGTTTTTATTGCCCATCTTTCCAGAGATAATGCTATTTTACTACTAGTGTATTGTGCAACTATTCTGGTCATAATAAATCACCTATTTACGTCACCCTTCGTCTTCTTTCTATCTTTGGAAACGCCACGAGCTTGCAGCGCATGATTTTTTTCTAGTCCAGGTGTCGAGCATAAAAGATTTTGTATAGTTTTGGTCTAGATAGGTGAAGTAATTCAATTACTCAGAGAGTGTATGCTAGCTGTTGCGTCATGATTCATGGTAGCCATTTTGTTTTTTTTAATGTCTCCTTTAACTTTTTTGGAGTATCAATTTTCTTCTTTAGGTAGGATCTGGGCGTGGTCACTAGATATACTCCGTGCAGTGATCATCTAGGTTTACTACATAGGAACGTACCACTAACGATGAATCATTGGTGGCAATCTTTCTGTTACATAATCTACTGCCTATATTACGTGATTGCTTAATTGTCAAACATAGTAGGCCCAGGGAAAACAGTGGCAAGTTTGGGATCAGATATTAACACAGAATGGAAACGTTTGGCCATCACGGAAAATTAAAAAAATTGTGAAAGATAAGTGATGCCTCACTTGCCAGCACTGTAAAATGAAGTCAAAATTCAAAACCCTACTGGTGAAGAACTCATAGTTAGAGGTAAAGTTGTGCGCAAGTTATCTCGCATTACATACATCGTTCGATAAAGTCTCTGTCCTGATTCACGCCTGGTACATATAGGCGAGACCGGCAGCTGTCCGCTCTATACGCGTCTCAAATGGAGGAGACCGTTGGCTTCACGATTCCTCGCTTCCGGTGTCATGTCACACGACCACAGCAGCGATAATACTGACATGGCGTGTGTGTTGATGGAGAATATTGATAAAATACACACCAGGAGATCTAAAGAAATCTCAATGATTTTGTTTTTCAACACCCAAGAGAACGGCGGTGTTAATATTATGGGTCACACGACCTCTATTTCCTCTTCCTTTTTCATTTTCTCCCGTCCGTGCCCTGTGCATGCAGGTTAGCCTTTTTTTCCATATCTGATGAAGGGTCGCTCCTATCAAGGTCGAAGGCTAATGTTATTAATATATACTTTCATGACTATCGAGATTAAAGAGAACAAGATATCACTAGTAAGTACCTGCTATGAAGAAGAACACCGCTGTGACCATGCAGGAGAGGACCTGTTTCATGATGAGTCCAATTGAACCCGTAGTCAGGGCACCAACAAGGACAATGAGAGACATAATGAAGCAGGACGCAGCCGTGTTCACCATACCTGCAATGCACAAGAGCGTGTTAAAATGAACTGGAGACAACTCTCCTGTATATATGACCATGCTGCAGAAGCTCTAAACTTAGACATTACATAAACAAGAAAGTTTAGCCAAGCTGGAAAGCTTTTTTGAATCTTCTCGGCGGCATTCATCTTGTGAACGTTTTGCACGTTTCCATTTTTCAGCTACATCTGACGCGATCAACCGCATCACATTGTCGACCACTAAATGGTAATATTCTGTCTTACATTTAATATTTATTAGGGATTCCGAAATTGAGGCGGTGAAATTGTATCATGAATTAGTTCTAATATCATCTACTTGGCAAAACGTGTTAGAGAAAATTCAACCCTAAACTTCAAATCATGACCGCGACTATGTCATGTTTTGTCTGTTACCCGGTATATTGGATGCAGTCCGCTCAGTCTGATCCAATAACTAGTTAATAACTCTACGCGGTGCTCGCACAGTAAACCACCATGTTCCCTAACCTATTGATTTCTACCTTGTTGGTGCCACGTAGGTGATGGACAGGACGCAAAATTGAGATTATAATTTCATTATAATAACTGCCGTTTTTGTAACTGTAATGGTTATCCGTGTCATGGTGGTATTGATTTCTCATTCGCCATAGCACAAATGCTGACATAGCTCATCTTGATTGATGCGTGTATTAACCGTCACAAATTAATGTGCTCAAATTGTGACAATATTTCTTCACGATTTGTATTGGCTTGCTTCCTATTAAATTAATTTCAAATGTTTAAATTACAAATTTTCTAAATCACCCAAATTAATGATGTTGGGAGGTTTACAAATAAGATATAAGAAGGCGGGTATTTGATCTTCTTGTTACATTCAGTTGAAATCCAACGTTCAAATGGAATGGGCTCACCGTAAGTATAATCTAACTACCAAAACCATAGCACTAAAACTCATGTTATTGTCAAGTACGTACGCAGTAAATCTTTGCGACTGTTGTCATCCGGGAGTTTCGACAGCTCGGTTTTTATATGTTGTATTCCCGTCAGGTAATCGATACACGCTCCTTTACCAGAACCAAACAATAGGAGTCGCTCGGACGCTGAAATTTAACAAAGTGGACATTTCCGGTGGGCCATTATACATAAGGTCGGCAAGCATACGCCATGTAATGTAAATATAGCCGAAGTCAGGGACATGGAAACACAAATTGTCAAGCACAACTAGCACCTCTGCTGAGAGCTAAAAACAATATACCAAAACACTGTCTAGTTGTGCAAGACAGTGCACCCATTTGGTTCGTGCTTCGTGGCGGGGAACTTTCCCTACACCCGTTCATTTATGTTGCTCAAAGCGTTACTTATGCTTGCCAATTTTGCAAACTGTGCATAGAATTTTCAAGCATGCTCCAAACCTTTGACACTGAGTTGAAGTCGACACCCCGGCATAGAAATAAACGAAACGACTTCCCATTCCAACATCTCTGGCATTTTTGACATTAACAATAACATCTGTGGGCTATGTTTTGCAATTCTGAAGCTCAAATGAGCTACAATAATTAGAGAATTCAACAAGTCTGACGACATCCTTGTCATCCAGCGCAACTATCTTGCCTGGGCCAAATTCCTCGAGTTGTTCACTTGTTTTGTTACGTCAAGTTTTCCGCCTACGTGATGCTATGTAAATTTACGCATTCTCACAAGGAAAGCAGCCATTGAGTGACATCTAATCGAAACCCTCCTGTCGATATAGTGCTCTAACTGACTGTTCAATCACAAGATCAGACGACAAGTCAAAACCAGACTCTCTAACCTTTTCTAATGACGTAATGACTGCCAACAAAGGAATCGTAAACGTCTAGGTTATATAATCCGAGAACCAGTTGGTCGAATTTTTGGAATATGTTTTTCAAATGAAATACTATCACAAACCATAGCTCAAAAGAATTATTATAAAGTTTAGTGTTATCATTCTTCGAATAATTAAATCTAAACACACATAGTCAGTTCTTCAAAAGTACTATTGACATAAACTCATCGAATGCTCGAGGGCGAGTTTATCGAACGACTTGAGAAATGAGCTTGGGAGTCTTCAGACGAGGCTGAAATAATGTGGATTCGGCGAGGCAGAAAATCAGTGGTGGATTTAGGGCCTCCTGGGGCAGATATCGAAAATGAAAAAGTGGGCCCCCTCCTGATATCCTGCGCCACTGAAAACAGTAACACGACTTCTGTGGATGTTGTTGATTTTACTTCAAAATTATCGGAGAATTTGAATAAAGTTAAATAGACTGGCCCAAAAGGATACTCTCCCTATATTTGACGGAGCTCTTCCATCAGTGCTGCAAGTCAATAGGCCTACTCTGGGGCATATCCCCAACAAAGTAAGGCGACATTTAGATGAAGTTCCCAAACTGGCGATCTTGAGGATTTTATAAAGGTCGAAGCATGTACGTGTTATGTAGCCAGAGACTGCTCATTCGAAATTCTATGTACAACTCTGATTTATGAGCTTGTATGTTTTCATATTAGGCTCTTGCTAAACACACCGACGAACTGACATCTTTCCAACAACGTCACCAATGAGAAAGTTTCAGGACAGCTTCTAAATCACCCCATCTACGCCTGTGACCATGGAGTCATTTGCAGAACTATCGTGTGTAACTACAACTTCTGATCTAGCTGTGTCGAAATATTCTCGTGGTGTTAAACATTCTGAGGAGCAATTAGGACATTCGGTGCTGTTTCAACCACTGAAAAGCTAACCCTCACGGCTTATCGACGCTTTTTTCAATCACCATGAGAACCACGGAGCCTCAAGAGTTTCCTGACGGCTAGCAGGATTAGTACTCACTACACCCAAGAAAACACATTTCGGTAAGAAATACTTCAAGCCTAGCCTCATAGGTCCGTCAAGAACAAAGATCAAAGCCACTTCCTGCTCACGTGATTCAGGGTCACGGGTGATCAATTAAGTACTAGTGGCCAAACGTTCAGCGCTGAGAACGAACTTTGTTTTCTAACAATGTTATTTTTGAAGCCTCGAATGCGTATACGAAATGCAATAAAATAATTTGTGAGTGAAATGTATAATTACCACAAGGCTTTCCCCTGAGAATAATCCGACTGATAGGTAATTACCTCTGACATGGTATTAAAACTCCGTAGATGTTATACAAATACTCAACCAATTTGCACCAAGAAGCAATTCCATGCACTCTCATTGTACATGAAAAAATTATGTCTAGTAAAAGTTCATTAATTTATAAATTTTACTGAGTACTTGCACACAGAGTCTTGTGAACTGACGCCGCCATTTCATCAACCATCTTGGTTCTCCTTTTCCAACCTCCGGATGTTTTCAATTGTCTATGTTACAAAAGCACAGAAGTATTACCATTTTTCATTGCAAAATAAAACAAGAAATTCTATAACATGCTCAAAATTGTCTTTAAATCGCCATTATATATTGGTTGCGTTGATTTTAGATTGCGGAGACTCGGTGAATCATTGGCGTGATTTATTAATTTATTTTCGCGTGTTGTATGAGAGAAGTATACCAGAAAATAGAAGACACTGTTTGAGGGGCCATTTTCTTCGCTTTCTTGAAAAAAAAAAACAGCTTCCGCTACTCTGATGTTGGTGGACCTTTTCTCACACTAAGGGCACAAGGAGCTCACCATTTTTGCAAATAGTTTTCTAAAATTTTCAAGGTTCATCGTCGCTTTTGTCGTATACGTATTGTAAGGGAGATCTGAGGGTCCACAATACACAATCCCGTAATGGCTTCCTGATCTTGGGTAGTTCTAAGTGGTTGCTAAGTTATGAAGTTGTTGTGACTCGTAATGTGAGCAGCGTGTACATGTAGATGACACTAAGACTTTCACACACAACAGTTGTAGTCTAAATCGTTGTGGGCACTAAAAAGCTATTTCATTTAGTGAAATAATCAGTGAAATGTTACTGACATAGTGAAGTGAAATTCTTGATGTAAGGTCCCATAAACAAATGGGTAAATTGAATTTCGATTCCGAAGAAACGTATTTAATGTGTTTTTCATATAGACATTTCAGTGAAGTTAATAATTTCCAATACAGATGTGTATATTGATGATAATAATGAAGATACATATAACCCTAGAACTATACAACCATTAGAGATATTTGATATAACTTGGGGTGGGGGGTGGGTGGGTGAGGGGCAGGTGGGTGGGTGGGGGGTGTTACAAAACTGAGGACGGTATTAAGTTAGTGCAGGTACAGTTTGTAGCCTTACTAAGCAAGTTCGTCTATTTGTGATCAAAAACACAAATTGTTGTGAAGAAAAATTTTGACAGTTTGCGCCCGGCCGAAGATTCACACAAATAATTTGAGGATGGCGACAGATTGTGCAGTAGTTCTCGGAACACATTATAAGACATCATCAATCAGTGATCCTTGTATTCTCTCCGTAAAATCGACAAGGGAGAAGTCCAGTTTCATTAATTTATTTAAGAGATTTTATCCTTTGGGCAACATTAACACACGTAGATATTGTGTAACAGGAAACAGATAAAATAGGCTCAATTGATAATGTATTTCTATGTTTCTTGCCATTAGGCATAAATACCATGAAACATTGACGACCACCACGTCCGTGGATATTGGCATATGAAAAATCTTGCCTGCAAGAAACTATTCCCAGAAGGGCAATCCTTTCGTAAGCTCATAATGATGTTTTGTTTGTGAAATTCATGGAAGGATATCTTTCCAAGTATCCCTTCATATAACTGAAGTCTATTGAAGGGCCTACTTCATTAGGTTTGGTGTAGTTCCAAAAGCGTTTTACTGAATCGTAAATTACTAAACAATCCCCAGAGGTTAAAACCTACCACATGTTAGGTCTCAGAATACACATATGTGGAAGCATGCCTTTTCATACATTTTCCAATAAATGGATTCGTTTTATTCTGATTTCTCTATCAAAAGATGGTTTTCTATTTTGTTGATATTCTGAAATGGCAAGTATCCAAACAAACCAGTCCCACACCACAGTCAAAATAGTGGAGCGCCCCCTTCCGGAATCACATACGTGTCAGCACGTGTATGTATAACGATGTGTTCTGTTAAATTCTTAATTACTAAAGTGATTTTCTGTTTAACCGTGAATGATTCAGTAGAGATGCAGTTACTGCCGGTGTGCTCTTAATAAATATTAATTATCAGTAACAGGATGTGTAGATCCGCTCGATGGACACTCCAGTACTAGACCGGCAGCCCAGAGCACTTAGCAGATGAACGAGGTACCAACATCTGACCACGGGAGCATTTAAAGTCCACCTCAGTATGTACAGAAATGGACGTCTGCCGTTGTCTGCTCTCTGGGTGTGACCCCTGGGGGCCTTACAAAGACCCCAAAAAATGAGCTAGACTAGATATTCGAGGTACCAACCAAAACTGATTTAAAACGAACAATAATACCGCACGGAACACCGAATGACCTATGACAGACAAATTGCACTCTGGAATGGGTCCGGCAGAAGCCAAAAAAGGACCCCCCAAAAATGAGCTAGCACATACATTCGAGGTACCACACAAAACCAATTCCATGTGATTCAATACATGTCACAGATCACTAAAACCCCCATGACAGACAAATTACACTCTGGGTTGTGCCCGGCAGAAACCCCCAAAAATCTCAACCATGGTATGCCATCAAAAATTTGAGCTAGACTAGATTTTCGAGGTACCGGCCAAAACTGATTTTAAACGAACAATAGTACCGCACTGAACACCAAATGA
>NMRA01000104.1:405197-493254 GCA_002633005.1 Phoronis australis | reverse complement strand
ATTGAATCATATGGAATTGGTTTTGTGTGGTACCTCGAATGTATGTGCTAGCTCATTTTTGGGGGGTCCTTTTTTGGCTTCTGCCGGACCCATTCCAGAGTGCAATTTGTCTGTCATGGGTCATTCGGTGTTCCGTGCGGTATTATTGTTCGTTTTAAATCAGTTTTGGTTGTTACCTCGAATATCTAGTCTAGCTCATTTTTTGGGGTCTTTTTAAGGCCCCCAGGGGTCACACCCAGAGTGCATACAACGGCAGACGTCCATTTCTGTACATACTGAGGTGGACTTTAAATGCTCCCGTGGTCAGATGTTGGTACCTCGTTCATCTATGCTAAGTGCTCTGGGCTGCCGGTCTATACGGCTCCGATCTCCTCTAGCTCACGAGTGACAAAAATGATGACGTCGATTAACTTAGCAACGTAGGCACAAAAATCCCACATCAATTGTTATTATATTGCTGATGCCTGTCTTGTATTGGCAACTCGTTTATGTGATCTCTGTGTGTTCTGAGCTGGTCTTAAATGATTTAAAACTTGCCACGGCTGCAGCTCGTTCTGGTGTTATGCTACTTATAGAGTACTTAGAAATACTTAGAATAATGTACTATGCACGGAGTAGCAACACAATGAACTCATAAACGGCGTGTTGTGTATTCGCTACAACTTGTTTTAAATGCCAAACTAACGATACGTTCCTTCCCAGCGCTCTTGCATGATTTATAGAAACGACACCAATCAAGCAGTGAACGCACGTGCCTTTTCCAAATTAGGAAGTCAATACAGAATACAGACGGGAACTTGACTGCATTACCGGTTTGTACGAAGCCGACTAAGTGTGTGGCTAGATGGAAGTTGCATTGACACGCAGAGTGCCGCGTGAGGCCCCAATGCGCGTGTCCTCGTTTGGCCGTCTACCGCGAAACACTAATGGGCAGGGAATGAGCCAGAAAAATGTAGTGAATCGTTTCGTTGATTGATTTGACGCCTTGTTGTTCGGAGTTAATCACTTTTGTGGAAGTAATCGATTATTATAATATGTCATTGCAGTAACCAGGCCAAGGTATTTCTCAAACTCCAACCAAACAGAACGTACTAATCTCACCTATCGGATGCAATCGGAATACGGAATGTTGGTTCATTCTTTTAAAGGGATACTAAACCGGGTTTTAGCCTAGCTATTAGCAGATATTAACAGCGATTTTCCTCATCCACCTCTCTGAAACAAAATAATGCTCTGTAACCTTCACCCATCCTAAAATGTTTTATAAGTTTTGAAAAGAATTCAAAAACCAAATGTGACAACTCCTTACAAACGCTGCTGAACAGGCAAGCGTGATTAACGTTTCAGGCGAGTTTGTACGAGACAACTGCGGGGAAGGACCACCCACCAACTGACCAAGAACCATTTTATTATCCATTCTCTAACAAAGTGGTGAATGTGTTTTCAGTTCATCATGCTTTTATCTCTGAAGTGTGATTGCAATGATGCATTAGCAGAGACAGCTGAGAGATTGGTTATAATTACCCAAACAGGGTGTAGTATCTTTTTAACAAATTCCCATGCAGAATCAGAATCCTTTGACAGTAAAACGGGCAAAGAGTGCAAATAAGTTCATGTTTAATCCAAAATTGGCTACCCACGATTTGAGGTCGCAAGTCTAGTCGTAGCTATGACCGTGTCGTATCTTCTCAATTGGCAAACTATGTGGCGGGCTTTTAACTTGAGTGTAATAACGGTGATCCGACGTGCATTGTTGCACTCTTTCAGAAATCCAAGGTTGCCTTCACAATAACGCACCCACGACAGCCAGCTGACTTGCGACCCATGATCTATAGCCATTCACTCTAAACATAGAGCAGTTATGAAAATCATAAAATATGCTGCTTGACTCTTAACAAAGTAGTCTCAAAACATGTTGTCATCATAGCAAATGATACCTACAATTAAGTAAAAAAGATTTAAAGTACCACTTGCAATTGTTACAAAGTTAAAAACTTTCTATTGTCTTCATTACACATCTTTAGAATTTCAGAAAAGTGGTGCAACAAAATAACTTAACGGACTAAAAATATTCAGGAAGCGGTCTCAAGTCGCACCATTGGTTGGTTTTACCTTGAAAGTGTCGTGTGGAAGGATTCCCAAACAGCCCAGTGAAAAGGAAGCTCCCACTCTTCATATGCTGTCACATGTGATAGAAGCCTTTTGCTATCATTCCTTACATTTATACTTACATACATGCCTCTTTGTTGCTCATTCGATGTTGACGATTTTCAGCTAGTTGGCGACACTCTTGATACCAGTGTGCACGCGCGGATCTAGACGGTGCCCAGGGATCCAGACCGCTGCTAGTTCATTTCTATATTGATTGACTCCGTTGGACAAAATCCTAGATCCGCAACTGCGTTGTACTCACCTGCCAACGTATCACAAAGGCTCCATACGCCACCATATTCGTCGTAAATGTACAGAGTGTCCGAAGGCTTTGATGTGTTAGTGTCGAAATCTTGATATCGCCTCTTTAAGATTACGAAATTTGGTTGAACCTCACTAACATATTGGGACAAATTACTAGCAACCTTTAGTTGAAGTGTTTCTCGGTCGTAGCCAACTGTTATCCAGTGTTTTGAAAATACGGCAACCGACAAGACGATAATGGTGACAAATCCCGCTACCACTGAGAATAACACCACCAAATGTACGTCGCGTCTCATCCCCATTAAGCAAATTATCCTTGTTTCAAAGCGTTGCTCTCAAAAACATGTGATGATGTATTCTGAACTCTCGACAGTTCCATTGTAATTTCACTGATGATCTGTGCATAATTAACCTCCTGTATGGTATCTTCCAATTGACTGGCAACCGTGAGACTACTTAGCAACGTCCGATAATTATCGCGATATACCGAGAAAATGATACTCTATCATACTCATATTGATTGCAGGTTTAGGTGTAGGTATTGTACCCAACCTTGCTGTCTCGTCCAAGTCAAATGACAACAGAAATAAGTGCGCAGTGTCTCACCTATACCATAGAGTGCGTAATTTCACCGGCGTGATAGCTAGCTGGTAGATAGTCATTGAAGATCGCTATTATTCCTCAACTATTTGGATCAGTCTTTAACGATAGCACACAATAAACGTAATTAAACCGAGCCTTTGCTGGTCAAGGTGAGATGTACATGTACTATGTTTTGGGTTTTAGTGTTTAATCTCATCGTCGTAGTCGTAACTGGACAGCTGACAGCTGTGTCTTCATCGGCGTGCAGACGCGAAGTGTGCTATTAGGTTGCGCCCCCTATTGCCATCGTTTCATTTGCTTGTGAAATCTCGATTTTTAGTGATTTACGCGAGAGATGCGTCATTGAGTCACGAAATGCTCGGGCCGTTTCGCACACGTAACTGATACTGAAGAAATGACGCCAGACATGATATTAAAACGATGCATNGTTTGAAAATAGTTTGAATATTGCAACATTTTAAATACTTTGTATATTTCTTTCCCAGTTGAAAGGGCCAACTTCCCGCTTTGATTAACTGGGAGTCTTAGTAATCTTTCAATGTGGGTGTCCAAACTGGAGAAATTCTGAGTGACAGGGCGTCCAAATGATACATTGGGCGTCCTTGCCAGGGCGTCTACATTAGTGCTAGGGCGTCCATTTGGACGCCCAGGACGTACGCTGCATGAAGGCCTGCATGTACTATGTTTTGGGTTTTAGTGTTTAATCTCATCGTCGTAGTCGTAACTGGACAGCTGACAGCTGTGTCTTCATCGGCGTGCAGACGCGAAGTGTGCTATTAGGTTGCGCCACCTATTGCCATCGTTTCATTTGCTTGTGAAATCTCGATTTTTAGTGATTTACGCGAGAGATGCGTCATTGAGTCACGAAATGCTCGGGCCGTTTCGCACACGTAACTGATACTGAAGAAATGACGCCAGACATGATATTAAAACGATGCATTTGGCTTTCTGGTTTCCATAACGTGGTTCACTAAGCCACTGGGTGAGAGAGAAATTCTCTAACTGACATTCAAGTGTGCCAGTGTCATTAGCTGGAGCAGGTTACGTTTGTGAACAGGTGAGTGTAATAGATTAATGTCTTGAGTATTTCTTATTCTACAGTTCATTTGTAGTCAGTGTAACCCGGTGTTGTGGAATTCCGTAATATTTATATTACTTTTGTTCAGTGGTGAAGATACTCAATTAAACTGACAGTCGTTTTGGTCTTTGTGTTAGTCGTGTCATCCGTCATGTTTTAGGGCGTTGACTGAATTATGTAATTCGTCTTGTGACTGATTCATTTTTTTATTTTACAGAAGCCATTACAATTGAACGTTAAATATCTCTCAACACAGTTGTTCTGAAGCAAAACGTTTTGCTAATAATGCACATTGTATCTTAGTTTAAAAGATAATAAACGATGTTGTTGTAACGCGCTACGTGTTGTGTATCTTGAATGATTCGAAATATACATCAGTTTGAAATTGAGTATAGAGTGAAATGTTATTAAAACTGTGTTGATTATGAACTTCAGTGAATTTCGTGATTAAATCGAGTAACACGCAAGTAATATCGGTGCCCGTTCCAAGAAAACTGACTTAGCTATGACAAATCTTAAATTCCAGTCAATTTTAAGATAAAACTTAAATTTGTCTCTCAAGTCCGTTTCAAGAAAGAAATCTTCATTTTGACTTAAGTTTTTGACTAAAGCTTTGTCTAAATTTTGACTAACTTCAACTGATGTGGGAGTTCAAAAGTTGGGGAGTAGAGACAAATCTTAGACTTAAGTCGAAACTGGAACGTGACCTTGCTTTTTATTACTTCTGTTGGTTTTCCCGCCAGGTGTCACTATACATATGAATCGACTACTGTGTTGTTTCGCTGTCACAACGGCCATGTCACAGAGATAACCGAAGAGAAGATTTTAACTTCCATGAGACTTTGATTAAAGCTTCATAATCGATGACAATGAAGCATGGCTGAAATGCGCATTTGATCACTTTAACAGTTGTTCGGAGATTTTGCTGTTCAGTTAAAGCTTTCGTCATAGCTAAAAACAAGTTAAGCATACCCGAAAATTACCCTCAAAATGCATTTCTTTCGCTCATGAAACCGCCTTTGTCACTTTAAATAATCCGGAACTTTTGTCCAGCACTAATAAACGGAAGACACGAACAGTAGTTCACTGATTCATAAGAAGTTTTAGCAAAATAGTGTTTGTTTTATAATCTCATACTGCATTGTTTGGTGATATTTTACCGAACATTGCTTTGACAAAACGACCCAGTAAGTCTGATCTCAGTCGACGTAGTCTCGTTCACACTGTTTGATCGCTCCCTGAAGCTGAGCGTATTCAACCTCAGCGTACCCCCATTTGTTGTACGTAGGTGGCAAATTCATCGTCACTTCCACTGTCTACCCTTTCTCTGTGAACGTTGACTGCAGCAATTCCCGTCCACTGCAGATCAAACAATCATTCAACCGAGACCTAGTTCAATCTAAGCTGTTCGTGAATATTCCTCGAGGACAAATAAGAACGGGGATTGTTGGTAAATAGTTAACATTCATCAGATGTTTACAATTAATCATCACAAAACAAAGACGAGTGGAAACAATGTGGGCGTCGAACGTCACTATCGCATCGACGCATGCGTACATGTAATTAGATAGAACCTCGGGATATTTGATCAGAGAAA
Organism: Phoronis australis; assembly: GCA_002633005.1. Lineage (NCBI taxonomy): Eukaryota > Metazoa > Phoronida > Phoronidae > Phoronis > Phoronis australis. The sequence continues at coordinate 487,561 of NMRA01000104.1, read as the reverse complement.
TTTGCTAATGAACTGAGGATAACCTGTAAACCATGTTTCAGCCAAAAATAACTCCAAAACAGGTACCTTTCCTTTAACACAATGTTTTGCCTGCCAGTAATTTTACAATATCAAAAAGAAGGCATGAGGTTTTATTGCGAACAAGACATGTTATTTTGCCTGTAAGTGTTACCGGATGGTATCAGCAAGTTGTACTGAGGTTGTGCAGATGTTGGTGCTTTCAACCCACGTTCCGTTCAAGAGAAGAGTTTTTTTATTGGGACCACTTTCGGAAATGAAATTGTTCTCTAATTGTTCGTTACTAAGATGAGAAGCGAGTTCTGGGTTTGCAAAAAAACTGGCAGTTCGTTATTCGTGAAGACCATTTTTTGTTGCGAAAAAACAAGCCAACTGGTAGAGCATGGTCTCGGGGAATAACGATTTGCCAATTCTTTCGACGCCTTGACACCATACCCAACTCGACTCAGCCACTTAGGACCGGTAAGTGGTTTTAATAAAAAATTGACGGACTGTTGATCGGTGTCTACTTAGCTAAGTCTCAACTCGGACGAGATTACCATCGATATTTCAGGATCTCTATTTACGTGGGAAGCGCACCACAGGGAGCTGGGGGGAGGAGGGGGCTATAACCCCCACTTATTTCAGTGCGGCGCCGCCCATGAAATTTAGACCACTAATCGTTATAGAACTGGGATCAGGTGCATAAAAGTTATACGCCGTATAGGAACAATGACGTCGCATTATCACGCGTCACGTTATTGTTGAACAATGCACCTGACGTCATGCAACCCAGCCCTGGTCTTATACATGAATTGCAAAGGCTTGCTAAGAACTGACATGTTGCTAATGTGTCATTGTACGAGTCCAGCGAGCATAGCCTGAACCAACAACGAACTGACATGTAGCTAATGTGCCATTGTACGAGTCGAGCGATCATGGCCTGAACCAACAACGAACTGACAATGCTTTGCAAGCCCACACTGCACTTCTCAGCCGGGAAAGGAACCAGTTGATTTCAGTTTGAAAGCTGTATATAATAAAAATCATGTGAAACATCCGTGAAAACAGATGTCTGAACTATCGCAGCCAGTCATGGTACTTATAAGAATGACGTCGAATGCACCGGGATACTACCGTGATAACAGGCTTAAACAAGTGTTGACATTACTTGAGAAAGCAGACTGATTGAGAATGACATCACCTACGACTTTTGAGACCTGTTGGATGATGCTTTTAGCCTCGTCTTGACCAAAACCCTTTGTTGTAATGGATGAACTTTGCACATGCAAATATGAAACACCTCCGAGGGATAATTTGAGGCTACAAAAATACCCGAGGTGTTCCGCATTGAACCAGACGGTGGACTACAGTCCCCTCGATCCAAAACACCCGCGAGAGAAAAGCTAGTGTGATCACTTCCTTTGGTTGAGGATATCTCGCGAAGACTCGTGTGATCTTGCGTTTCCGTAAGTCTTTTTTGAGTTTACCGAACTCGGTACTGGTTGTCACTTTTCCAAGATTTTTGCCTTCTTTTTCGACTTCCATGTCTTTTGCTTGTGTGGCAGCAGAATTATTGATTCACAGCAAAACACAAGAGACATCACCCGTATTCTATCTGGCAAATCTTTGAGAAAGGTGTTCCAAGTTCACCTTCTTTATTTCAAATACCACAAACAGATGATTTTAAAACTACCCATCATTAAGTTAGTCACGTGTAATTACATCATGTCAAGGTGTTTGAAGCTATAAGCGCCCGAGTCGTATTGGTTCGTTTTGTTCGATAACTTCATCTGGTACTTTGTGGTGTTTTTTCTTCCGTGAACAAACTATAAATGCAAGCGCGGACATGACGTAAACGGCGAACGTGAGCCACGACGCAATGAAGGAGAACCCAAATGAGACAATCGTAGCCGGTGGTAATATTGAGAGTTTAGTTTTCTCGTACTCCACAGCGTTGATGTTGAGTTCAGCCACGACAAGAACGCATGCAGCTGCAATAGACGAAGGAACACTGATAAACTGAAATATCGCCTCGAAATTCATGTTCCGACCTGGCTAAACTGCATAAGTCCCATCAAAGATTTCAAAATGTATGTATGTAATCAAACCAGAACATGTGTTGGTTATCGGAAGACAATAAGATGTCAGGCCAATACATGCCACTGCAAAATAAAAAAAGCTAAACGCCTACAGAGTGTGCATTCTGAGTTAGATGCCGGTTATCATCTTGCAAGACTTTTTTCAAATCCTTAATTCACATGATTAATTTTTAAGCAATTCCCGAAGTGCTACGCTTTGTTACGTTGCATAAATGAGCAATTGTCAGGCAAGCACGGGACACAGGGCATCCCACAAGGGCTTTTGAGGGTCCTCCCCCAAGATATTTCCAGAATTTGGAAGACTTGTTAACAAGAATTCTGGTTCTTTCCATTCCAGTCATAGGTCCTCATGTACTTTGCACTCCCAAAAATTGTGTTCTTGAATTTAAAGTTTTGAATCGGTTTCCACAGGAAAATCTGGGCATAACAAGTTTTATCGTTTTCCTGTACGGGTAGACGATTCATGCTGCATTTTTTAAAACTGGGAACCTGCTAACGAAAATGTCCTGGACTGGGTCACAAAGAATAACTTAGCACAGATAACAAATATTCTCTAAATGTTCTCTCGTCAACATGTTTCATTGTACAGTGCTTTTCTTTCCTCAACAGACCGTGTTCCCCGCCCAACGCCTATGCTGGTCGCCTCGAAGGTTTCACCAGGTTTTCATATTATTGAGGCAACATGCCCTCCCAGTCTCCCGGCCGCTCCCTACGTGTATGTTTAGTGGAGCGCTGGCCCTCACTTTCGTGTTTCATACGTACGGGGCAGAGGTGCTCACCCCCTGCATCGCGCTTGCTCATCTTACGGTAATGCAGCGAATTGAGGACACTGGTGACATTTTGCTTCTTACCTGACATAATATGGAAGCATCCGACTATGCGCTTGAACATGTATCGCGTTTGCCGAAGACTGTAGACTACAAATATGTGGCTGACGACCATGAGGAACAAACTAATAACTGCAAAGGCGCTCTGAGATTGGTAGTAGTCTGAAATACAACAAAGAAACATGTGTAAATCATAATTTTACTGGTATCAGCGCCAAAAAGCCAAATGCCCAATTTACACGGTCCAGAAGTGATTTTTGCATGCGATGACACGACTTTCAGCGAAGTCGTAAAGGTTGTCGTTTTAGAAAGAGGCTTTACAGTTGATTTAATATATCGTTTGGCTAATGAGATGGAGGCACAAGAGCTGATTGTGCGCCCACAGCTAAAGAAATAATTTAGGGGTGCTCATTTCTATCAAATATATTCACGATAGTCGTACCAATTCGAAAATACAGGTCACTTGTGCAAGAACGTCTTATTAGAACAAATTTCATGAAGATCCATCGAAGAACTTGCGAGATATTGAGGCAGATGCAAAGAAAACTAGAATTTTCACTAGGGGAGCTACAGTAAAATAGTCAGAAAATTAATCGTCATACCAGCGTCAACAGGGACACAATGCCAACTTTCATGATTCTTCATGCAGTTTACGTATAGGAAGGCAAAGGCCAGACACAGACACGAAACTAATGAAAATGTCCACTAGAGGGCGTAAAAATCAGAGTCCATCTGCAATGTAGCAGGCGACGTAGTTTCGTTCATAAAAGCTTTTGCATATAGATATATATCAAGAAGAAATTGATGCATACGGAAAGAAATCCATAAATATCACTAAGGGACGTCACAGTACTCGACTCTTCCCGACACAAAGGTAAGTCATGATCTCCTCAGCAAAAACCCTGTAAAACGAATTTCTTAGGTCCATCAAGGAACTTGGCAGATGTTGAGACAGACGCAATAATGCTACTAGGGGGCGCTACCTAAATCGGATATCTCTGATAATCAACGCAAGCTGAGCTTTTCACAACAGGAACACATTTGCCAAATTTCATAACAATCCATCCCCGCGGTTTGGCAGAAAGAGAGCGACTGGCGCCAAAATATAATCGAAAATATTGAAAATGGCCGTTGGGGAAGCAGAATATGTCCAGTCCGTCCAAGATTGGGAAAGCATTGTCGTAATCTCAATAGAAAACTATTTTCCAAATTTCATAAAGTTCCGTCTACGGAGTGACTAAGTAGAACCGGTAGAGAGTCATCAGGGGGCACAGCGGGAGTCGGACAGGTCCAAAGTTGTCATATTCGGGGTCAGCTCCATAGTAACACATCTGCCAACTCTCATGAAGACCTTGTCAGGGGTTTAAGAGATTCAGCAGCGTACGTCAGACGTACAGACAGAGATGAAAGCTTTATACACATACATACGTAAGAGCATAAAAACCATTGGCTGCAAGCTATTTCAGACTCGTGACAGTGAAATGGTATGAAGGAATCACATGACGTGTGACAATACTCTTTTTTTGCATCGAGGCGAACCACGCTGCTTTCATTCAGTAGTGCCACCCTCTCCAATTATTTACGACTTACGGAAGCATAGACCATAGACAACGGATTCGCAACTCAAAACATTTTCTTGCGTACTATCGAAGAGGAAGCGCCACTCTTCTAAATTACCAATTTCAGTTTCCGGTTAGTGTATTGTGACGGGAAATTCTCGCATCTATTTTACTGTCCAGTACAATGAAAAAAAATAATTTCGACATTGAAACGCTGTTCAAAATCTTCCCATAATAGAACTGTTGGTATCGTGAGCACTTTTGGCACCTGACCACACAACAGCAGACCATGATTAGCAGACGACGTACTTGCCGGATGTAAAACTTGCTAATTTTGCCAGATGTCGCTAGTAAGATCACAGATATGGTCCATTGAAAATATACGGAGTTGGCGGTCCATGTACTATAGTGCATGATGGAAGGGAAAAGAAAATTGTCTTTCGGTACAAATTTGGCGCGAAATAGGCTACCTCTGAGAACTGACCGCTTTGTCTATTTGTTAGATTTATTCGATATAATCCGAGACTGAGAGTATTGTTTGTTGAGGCTGTTATTAACAATACGGGACGATGAGACTCGGATCCTAGACATTTGAAATGATATTTATCAATGCCTCTGTCTCCTCCACCGAAACTTCTGGTTCGTCGGAACAGGCACAAGGCAATTCTGCTGTGAGAAGGTACCCTGCTTCACTTGTGACATGTAGAAAATTTCGAATTCCCAATCGGATGAACCCAATAGAGTCCAATGTACACGATGGTCGCCTTTACTTGACAGATCTGGCTGTTCACAGAAATGTCACGGTACATCTTCCATCCAGAAACAGAAATTCTGATTTAAACCACTTACAGCTAGAAATGGTCTCAAATCGTTCCTCGTATTAAGATGAGAGTGATTTCTCAAATAACTGAATCTTGATAGAATGAAAGTTGATATCACTGACTCAGTTAAAACACGAGTAATGTAAAGTTACCAGTCGGAGTCGTGAAGTTTTTTGAAACCATTAGCTTTCGGTCTCATCTCGAGCCCTTCGTCGTGTCGTATGGCGGGTAACTAGAGCCTCGTCCGCGTCTGTTACGTCATCATTGTCACCGTGACGTTTCATGGAATGTGACCCCTGTCGGATCATCAGAGGAGGAATAAATTCTGGTAGATGGCGAGTCTCTATTGAGCGATGGAGTTTGAAAGCGGATTTCCATCGCTTCGCGTATGTTCCTGCCCCAGTATTTGTTCTCCTTCACCGACGTTAGCATTATTCCACGAGATGTTGTGTGATGTCTGAAAACAATGTTCATCTATTGCTGCCACTGAGCCGGTCGAGGCTCCAGTTACCAGCCATTCCACCCGTCGGAAGTCTCCAGGGTGAACCCGAAAGCTAGTGGTTTCAAATAACTTCATGACTCCGACAGGTAACTTACATTAGGCCAACTCAACTGAGACTTGGTTATTTGTTGAGACATAAAATGGCACGCCATGACAAGCCAACTTGTAGAGCCCGATTTCTAACAATAACGTAAGTCCTTTAGAAACCCGGAAGTCATCTCAAATTTACTTACGCAAAAATTTGAGATCAGTTTCATGAAGACATGTGGACTAAATGAAACTATGTTTTTGCTATGGAAGGCGGTGTTATTGCCGCTTTTCGCAGGACGGCGCTTTCATAATATTTTCAACGCACCACTCCGGCTGCAAATATTTTTTTCTTTACTAGTACCTGATGTGAATTAGACAGTCATATGTGGAACATATGCAGGTAACAATAGGCAGCACATGGGACTTACGGAAACGGGACCTCACCGACAAACTCCCGTATTGTTATCGCCAGGCACCAGACCACCAGACCACCAGTGTCCATAAACTGTCTAATCGCGTTAAGACGGTTATTTCTCATCGTAATTTAAGCTATACATGTACATGTGCAACCAACCCTGCCAGCGAACTAAAAGTGCAATGGAACACACAATGGTAACCACTGTGCCAAGGTGACAGTGTGTCTCAGTGGTTTGAGCTCCAGACTCCTGCTTGGGAGACCAGGTTTCGAATCCTGGATTCACTGGCTGACAATCGAGCATTGCACATAGGTGTCTCGTACTCTTCTGAGCTCGATCTTACTAGTGAATGTATGCAACGGAGTGAATGAGAACTTGGATATAATGCGAAAGCGATTTCCAGGGCTGTGCTCATATTTAATAACTGTGCTAAACTGTCCGGCTAGATTTGGTATCAGATCGCTTAATTGTTAGTAATCTCTGAATGGGCTCAAAGACTTAAAATCAAGAATACGACACTGCGTGTAATGGGTAATTCCAGTGGGATGATTTGTAACTGCGTGGATCCGTGCATACCGGTAACATTTTCCGTGAAATATCACCGGGAACACATCGAAAAGAAGCTGTTGTATACGTAACCGCGGGACTTCCACCATATTTGCTTTGCGCGTGTAGGATTTTTAACACGGTATCTACAGTGGTCTTTGCCTAACTGCCCTCTGTCGGAACTACCCATCTGAGCTTGGCCTCGAGCAATGACGGTCCTTCCCCTCTTCCTAAGGCCAGAAAACACTTAAAAGTTTAGCAAGGAAAAAATTAGTCAAAACGGTATTTATTACAGACGCCGGGCTTATAATATCTTTAACTCATAATGCACTACGTCACTTAAAGAGGCATAGTCTCATTAAATGAATAACACAAATAACCCACGATCCTCCAATGTGCTGCAAACCATCCGAGAACCAATTACCATTACAATCTCGCGAAAGTCTCGTTTTGAGAGACTATTGTTATGTATTATGAGTATGGTAATTTTTCATCGTTACCCTAATGAAACAGTTTTTATTATTTGTTTATTTCACTATCAAATAACAATTGCTAATATTTGGAGTAACTAGGTTTTTTATATGTTGACCTTGTTTTTAAGTGTATCAGTTGTGGTGTTTTCTTTAACACCGCAATTAATTTACAAATTGCTTTTTCCTGATTATACTTGTATAGCCAGGAAGTCACTAAGTGACGCTTGCTACAAATTTAAATGTTCGCGGTGTTTATGAGACAAAGCATCTTTAAACTATGTATCGAGTCCCGCGGAGGGTGCCTTTTAAATACATTTAGATACAAAGAATAGAAATGAGAATGGCACACATAAGTTGTTCAAAATAGAGGGGAAACAACATAACCAAATACAATTCTTCAAAAAATTATGTGCATCAGATAAGTGTTACGCCTATGCATCAGATAAATGTAACGTGAGGGTGCAGTGATCGAAATACTTTACCTAGTATTGCCTTGTCATACCCTCGCTGTGGCCCTGTTGACGGAGAACTATGTCGTGTGTGACACAAGTCAACTATAAAAATAATAATAAAATGAGCAATGGGACAGAATCAAGTAAGAATACAAAATATGTATGTTTAAATGGCAAAAGCGCAGGTAACGAGATCATAAAATCATATTAACACTTTAAGAATATGTAGGACCTCATTGGGGAACGTTATATCGAAGTCAATTGCTAGAAAAAACTAGGGTGGGTCAACCAGTAAATCTCTATATTTTCTGAAAGAAGAAAGACAAGGGATTATAAGAGTACACTAAGAGACGCCGTGTGGCGACTCGATGCATTCGTTCTCCACATGTGTATGCACCCAGATGCCCAACACCCTCAGAACCAAGACTACGTTTTGTGTTCGTTTTCCTCAGCACCTTTCTGTGCTTTTTACACCTTGTTGACTCCGTAGTACCTTGACTCACTGAATGAACTGGCCTACCGCACGCTCCGCCTCTTCCAAAAGACAACAAACAAAAACAATTAGTTTTACCAGCCAACGTGTTGTTTGTCGGATAAAATGGCGCCTTAGAAACAAAGAGAAGATGTGTCAAGAATGCCGCGTTCTGATTGGTCAGTTAAGCAGTCACTCAAAATCTTGACAATAGATCAATTGAAGAACTGGGGGTACAAACGGAACTGCTCCATGCCCGGGCGCGAAATTCGATTTGAGTGGCAGTTCTGTGATAAGTAGCAAACAAATTTCTAAGCGGTTGAGGTGGATCTGGGAAATCGCTTTTTATACCACAAACAGGCAATGTGTCGATTATAAAATTGACTAGAAATGAATATAAAACATTCATCCACCCAGGTATTCAATATTGCAGTAAACTTGAAATTTATAAGTACGATCCTACATATCATGGAAAATCTTGCCATCCCAACAATCTTTATTTAAAACAATTCATGGAAACTATCAACAATTGACCTATCGCAAGCTCCGCCTCTTAGCGAAAAGTCACGTGACACCCGACAAACAAGCAAGATGTCAGAGGCAGATACACAGTCGCTAAACGACGTTCCTGGTGGAANCCAATGCATCTCATAATTTCTCCAAAGCATTTGACAGACCCAGAGCAGCAAACAAAAGATCAAAAGTTCCTTTAATAATACCAATGCCGATTTTAATATCAATTAGACATATTAAGTACTATTAACATGAGTTCTGATGTGACCTAGTTTTTAGTGACACCTGTTGTCAAGTTTAATAAGCTCATAAAGTTCTAACTTGCCACTAGATGTCAGTCAAAATCAAAATTGTCTTTATTAAGCAAATTAAATTGCTTTTTTATAGGTTGACTTGCTAAATTTTAAAGTTAGAATGACAAAGTAGATTAGTCAGTTAATTAGGCAAGCTAGGTGACTCCATGAAATGTTTGTTATTTAAAGTTTTTTGCAGATTTTGTTAATTATAATTTAAACTTTTGTAGTGTCTTACGAAGTTATACACATAGTGTTGACTGCCTCCACAGTTCTGTATTAGGCTTGATGTTGGTTAATCAGGCACTGCTTTAGGGTTGAGGGCTGAAATAGGCAAGGCACCAACAGCAAAATCGTTAAGTGGATATTGTCTATTGATGTGCAAATGATGTCATGTATTTGCTCCTAAAACGTTAATACCCCGAGACGGTAGTCTGTCCCATTGAGTTTGTTTTTACGTGAAAAGCAATACATCGTATGAGTAAGGCGGAAATAACTCTGAACTAAACCTGTCCATATTAATTTAAATTACGTTTGGCAGTAATGTCAACAGCATTTGAATGTCAGGTCTTTGTTTGCAAAAGAGCTTTACGTTAAATGCCAGTCGTAAATTACCACCAACAAATTTCAAATGAAACTTTCACGAAATGAAAAATTGCTGGTCATTATCTCTGTCTCAGAAATCGCTAACTACATGATACCCTAATTTCTGTATTTCAGACCAAATTTGAATGTTTATCGAGCTATACATCCATATAAATCAAGCAAGTTCATCGAGCATGCAAAAAACATCTTTAACCATTTATCCAGTCGCCTAAAATTTTTGAACAATTTGGCAGCAGTTCCTCACGAGGACAGAATTCATTAAACGCACGACAGTGTTGTCGGTTGGGGATTTACATACACACTCGCTCAAAGTATATGTTTATGTGTCGGTCACCCGCAACACAACAGCAGAGAAGGCGGGTCATGTCCAGGTTAACAGCAATACGTAACAAAATGTCATGATCCACCTGGGTGTAAGCCAATAGCAGTGCTTGAAATATATACGTACCAGGAAAACAGTGCCAGTCTTAACACAGATTTTTCACCAGCAATAAGGAGTTTCCAAAATTGTGAAAGGTGTGGGTGTCATGCTAAATATACACAGTTACTGGGTTATCAACGTTTTTACGGCCATATCGGTGTAAAAATGGTTTGCAAATGTATGGAAAGACGGCGAGAATGAGAACACACCGTGTTCCTCAGCCCGATGAATGGGTATTGGAACGACTCTAATCGTTCAAAGGACGGGTGAATTCATAAATTACGTTACATCTAACCATCGGTAACCATTTCTGGAGGCTTAGATGGTTTTTCATTACAATGTCACATTGTACGTGGGAATTATCGAAAAAATAACCATAACATTAACAATGTGGACTTTTGGGTGGTCTTTAGGTATTTTGTTGCCAAGGAAATGCTTATTTATACGAAAAAACGAGTTTATTTATGAGAAGAATTTCTGCTCAACAGATGTCGGGTCCATATAAACAAAAGGAAATCAACCGCATAAGATTTATAACTGAATTAATTAAAACACCTGTTCACCATGACTGTACGTCTCCTGTGTGTGGCATGACATTTCAAAGAAAGCTCTTTCCCGTTTGAATTGTATGTGTGAACGATATCATGTCGAACGATGGCCCTGGATACACAAGAGACAGAAAAGAGAAAAGGCAGGCGGAAGGGAGGTGAGAAACAAGAAAAGAGTGTGAAGAAAGAAGGACGGGGGACAGGAAGGGTGGGAACGATGGAGAAAGGACGGAGCGAAGGGTGCCCTGTTGTTCTTAGAATCTATTTTCGAGTGGAATCAATGTTCCAATGGGCGAACGTACTGATTCCAATTCTAAAAGTTGAACGATGAGCAATTTTAGTAATTTATTGAAAAAAATCTTCACTGTGTGAAGTTAGAATGTTGGGAGCCAAAAAGTCACTGCAGTAAGAGCAAGATGTTAAACACTCCACAACGCCTTGAAATAACGACTGTACCGCAATTAGCAAGCGCTTCTGGGGGTGTATATAACGAACACGTGGTAGCTTAATTTTAATTGGATTGAAAACTAAAACTCTACGGGTACTGTAATCCCACCGATACACTTCTCAGTCAAAGTCCAACAAAATGTGGAACCATTTATCAACAGACAACATCTAGTACAGAGTAATTCACTTTTTTCTGTGAGAAAATTTCCAGAAAGAATCACAAAATTCACAATTTTTGAAATACGTGCGTTGGAAAAACTCTGTGGTTACCGCAGAGTTTCTAATCTCCTTGCCACTTATGATAAAAGCGCGCGAGCACTCAGTCAGCTGCTTGAAGCCGCTTGATGTCAAAGGTCACATTTTCCATATAAGGGAAATTTATTACGTCTATGTCTTGCCATACCAAATAAGGAGACATGCTTTGCCTTGTGCGAGAAAAATCGACGAAGTTGCGAGCAGTTGACAGAAATTCGAAACCAAAAGAAAATGCTTTGATATTAACAGAAACTTAAAATCTTTACCAACAAACCCTACCTGGTTAGCAGGTTGAATTCTGTTTCAGTGGTACCATAGATTATAGACAACAGGGCCCAGTTGCACAAAAGTTATACGCCGTATAGCAACAATGACGTCGCATTATCACGCGTCACGTTGTTATTGTTAAACAATGCACCTNACCCTACCTGGTTAGCAGGTTGAATTCTGTTTCAGTGGTACCATAGATTATAGACAACAGATTCGCAATAACCGACATTTTCTTGCGCTAAATTACCAATTGCAGTTTCCGGTTAATGTATTGTGACGAGAAATTCTCGCATCTATTTTACTGTCCAATACAACGAAAAAATCGGCATTGAAACGCTGTTCAAAGTCTTCCAATAAAAGAACTGTTGGTATCGTGAGTATTTTTGGCACCCGACCACACAGCAGCCGACCATGATTAGCAGACGACGTACTTGCCGGAAGTAAAACTTTCTAATTTTGCCTGCCTCCCGTTCAGTAACGCTAGGACCTCGCTAAAAAGCAAGACTTCGCGAGATTACATGAGATATTGCCGTGCATTTTAAATAAGAACACGTGACTTTGACTAGGTTTTAGCTATGTCCTAGCGTAGGTCCTAGCGTCTACTGAACGCACGCCTGGTGTCGCTAGTGAATAGCGACGTCACGGCTTATGCGTAAGATCACAGATTTCGTCCATTGAAAATATACGGAGTTGGCGGTTCGTGTACTATAGTCTATGTCGGCAGAGAACCATTTGCAATTTAGTTTGTTTCAGGCCCCTTTAAATTCGTTTCGCCGAAATTTTTGGACAAGGAGTTTAGACCGAAATCTGAAATGGCCTACAGAGAGTACCACGACAGTGGAAAGCGTTCGAAAACTGAATGGTGCCGGCGTATCTCCGCCGCATAAACTTACGCCGAGTTCCACCAATATCGGCCATGCGTTTTAAAACACACCTGATAAATTTCTCGACGATGCATAAAAGAACTTGGCAGATATTGTGGCCGACGCAAAGGGAACAAAAAATAACACTTGGGAGGGCAGTAGTTGTCGCATAAGCCCGAAAAGCATCGTTGGTCACACCATGTTTAATAGGAAAACATTTGTCAAATTTTATAACGATCATTCAAACAGTCTGGCAGATGCAGTTGATTGAGATGTGGATGCAAGGAAAAATAACAACTAAGTATTAAAATTGCCACTGGGGGCGCAGCACAAAGTTGAATCTGTAAAACCAACGATAGGCAGCAAGGTTTTAGCTCAATTTCATCAAAATCCAACCTGAACGAAAAAAATAGATAAATTGTCACAAGAGGACAATTCCGGACGAGTTCACAAGCTGGCACATGATAATACGATGAATACTTTCAGTCATCCAGTTGAGTAAATGATATGTAGAAAATTTAATCAATTACTGGGCTAACGGATTGAGTTGGCTAAGGTGCGTCCTCCTCTCGAGGACTTCGGCAGGCCACTGAGATGTCACGTGACTCATCATGTAATCGACAGCACAGTTTGGGCGGGATACTCTTCAGTGCCCTATCCCACGTTCTTGGCAACAGAAACCTCAGGCCCCCTTGTCTGTTAAACTGGGATTCTCCACTCTTTCGTATATTGCTTCCTTGACCCCTCTGAACCAATTTTCTTCTCTATCCAGAATTGTGACATCATCCAGGGAGAGAGAGTGGACCGTCACAGCTATATGAATGAAAACCGCCGAATCATAGCAGTCCTCGTGGGTCTGCGATGTTGTCTGACCCGACTTTTCAGGGCTTGACATTATGAGTCACGTGACATCTCAGTGGCCTGCCGAAGTCCTCGAGAGGAGGATGCAACGTAGCCAGCTCAATCCGTAAATCCAGTAATTGATTTAATTTGCTACATACATGTATGCTGGCATATGATGTTTGTTCAACCTGGGATTTGGGAAAAAACTGAGAAGAGGACGCCAAATGCCCGCATAAAATTGACGGCAATGTGGACAAATCTGAGCGCATCAGCTTTAAGTACCAACACCTGCCCAAGCATAGACCTCGGACAGTTCTCATTAGAGAGGGCAACACAAATGTAAGCGCAACCCTCTATCGATCCGCCAACACCCACTTTTGTCCTTAGATCGACACCGTGGTCTTTGTGAACATATTCACTAAGTGAGACAGTCAGAACATGACTATATCCGCTAAGTAATTTATGAAAGGGGTTATATTTGGGCTTTCGATCGCTGTCGATCACTTGTTCGGTTTGCTAGGTAACAGTTTTCCCCCCCAAAAAACACGTTGAGGAGAAATGGCGAGATTAAAAAAAAATATTCCAGGAGATTCTCGGAAAGAACATACAATGGTCGTTTTCATTGCAAAACAATCGACAAACGTCATTCTGTTATATCACGTAAGCTGCGGTCAGCATGCTTAGAGTGCACGCGCTCAAGTCCGCGCAAATGCCGAGTAACGAAAGTCAGTGAGTATTTTAGTCTTTGAAAACAACACACCTTTTCTCACATGACCTGGAATGTGTTACGACACGACTGGTTAATAACACCGAGTACGTAATTTTTTGTTATACCACAATATTAGCCTCGAATGGCAGATACAACCGTGTAATAACCCATAAAATTATCCCACTAGTGAGATAACATTTTGGCGGGAAACCGAGGCCGGATTCGAACCCGGGTCTCAAGCGTTTCGAGTCGCCGACTTTACCACTACACCACCTCGTGGATTTTGTAGAATTATCACCCTCGGGGCTGACGCCCCTCGGGTGATAATTCTCCAAAATCCACTCGGGCTCCAGATAACGGAGGATAACGACTTCGCCATGTAATAATCTATATATATTACAAGGGCGAATCACAAAGTAGTGAAAAGTAGACATCCATACGCCTTACATTTCATCCTTTGCAAAACACTAAAAACAACCAAGTGCGCGCAAACCAAACAATGCCGGAATTCCGAGAATGTGACAAGTTTATGATTGACAAATCGGGTGTCGCAACTGTACGTACTCCCAGTCGGAAGGACATGCAAACAACTTCTTTAGCGGACCCATATCCTCATTCATTCAAACGGAGACGAGCCCCAACTCGAGAAACGCAGCGAGACTGTCTAGCTGTGCCAAAGATGGCTGTGCTAGCTCAAGGTCAATTCGGTGTTCACGCGCGAGGAAGCCTTGCTGGCTTTTATTTATAAACATTTTTTTAAGTTTTAATATTACATTTTCAAAGACTGTTTATTAGATTCTAACTCATTGGCGCACTCAGGGCGAGTTGGGCAAAAAGGTCCACCTCAGTGAAACAAAAAGTTCGAGTAAACGAGACAAAAGGGTCCAAAAAGTCCACATGAATTTGGCGCGGATGCACAATTCGTAGGCCTGAACCTAGTGGTCCCGTTTTTTTAGTGCTTGTTAAGTTTTTTCAGTAAAAGGTCCGCATATCGAAAAATTCGAGCCGCACCTATATTTTAGACTGGGTGCGCGCATATAACTTGAATATTTGCGACGAAAGCTGAATTCAATTTATAATTCTTTTAACAAAAAGTAACTGAATTACTTTATATTAAGCAAAAGTTGCGTCATGTGGTTGAAAGTTTTAGACATGTCAAGTTTTTCAGCAAAAAAAGATCGTTTTTAAGGTTCATGTGAGAAAACCTCGGGATTTTGACGAAATTTCCAGGTTTTGCCCACGTCATAAACCTGAGACTCGTAGTAGGCCTCTATTTATACAACAGCATTATGTTGGGAACTACAACGTCATGATGGAGGTTTCCATTCACCTGATGCTTCACATTTCTCGGTTACTAAAACAAACATCAGAAACCGGATTGACTTTCCTGTTCGGTGGGTGATGCAGTGGTAAAACCGAGGCTTGCGAAACAATGGAAACCAGTGTCAGTTGCGTGAATCAGTCCTAAATAGGGATTTAACTATACATTCCCTAAATCTTTTTGTGTGTCATTCAGAGTTTACACAAATCCATAATGCGATGAAAATGTAACCAAGGGACATTGTTAAGCTCCCGTTTGCGACTGTTTTATGCAACCGGGCATAGCCGCGGAGTATAATGCATGGCCGCGGAGTATAATAAGTTAGTTTCAGCAATTCTCTGTTCTACTTGAATAGAAACGTAAGATTAATGCCTATAATTATGTGCTGGACTGTGTCGCGGTTTAGGGGGGATGACAATCTATTCCTAATTTGCACCTGATGACCCGAGCATTAAAGTTGAAAATTTAAGGATGAATTCCGAAAGTTCGTAACTGGAATCTAAGGGTCATCAAGTGCGAATTTGTACTAGAAACCTTTCCACGGAAGTCATAACGCACTCGAGCATGGAGTAGTAGCCATCTACCTTGAGCTCATGTTCTAAAATGGCAAAAGTAATGTTTAAGTTCGATGTTGAGCACAAAGATCAGACCCTGGGCCCCGAAGATAAAAGTCCGACACTTCGGTCTTCTGCTACCAGTTCACGTCACCAAACAGAAGTTCAGTCAAGCATGTAATTATTAGCATGTCACTGTCTAGAAATAAATTATACAAATTTTCGCAGTGAGTAGCAGACACAAACTCTTTACTCTTGCTAAAGCGAGTTTTAATTATTTTTCAGAAATATTTTCTCACGCATTGAGTCAATTTCCATGAAACAGACAAGAGTTGGAATCTCCATGAAGTAAATTACAACTTCAGAAGAAACTTGTGAAAGAAATTTGAAACGCATTGCCATAGTAGCGGTCAGTATTGAGACTTATTGACTCCGAAATACTGGTTTATAACTCCATAAAACATCCAGATCACGTAATAATACCGAACAGAGTTTCTGCAAATGATCGACTCATATTCGAGAGCTTCGACTGCACGTTACACATGTGATGTCATTCTTCGCTTACTGTGGCACAAAGTTGACCTACATTTTCACATTCAGTCTTGTCACACTGATCTCACGCGAGTGCAAAACGTGAGTTTTTAATTGCCGAGATATCGTAACAGATCATTAAATTTATTCAACTTTTTAATGTTGTTAGAAAGTTCAGCCATCCTGGAGATGACATAGCTTAGTGCACGTGTCTTACTCGGTTAAAGGTTTGAAATATGACCTTTTTTCTGAGGCCCTCGCAGCGTTGCTTATTTTCCTCAGAAAAGCGATGTGTAATCAGGTGGTAATGGGTGACACAGAAAAAGCATACTCGTGTTTCATACCAAAACATTTTAATTTCAATATTTCGTAAAATTAAATGACAAGAAACAGAAATGCGTTGATTAGAAACATTTAAATAACTGAGAATTGAACACAAAAACTTTGCTTTCGTTTTTGCAAAAAGAAAACAAAATAAAACGAAACATTTTTGTATCAATGACAGCTGGTCGAGCTATTAAACTACAATTCAGAATCACGGAAATTACTTTGGAACTTTCAATTATCCTGAAATTATTTCAAAACACAATACTATACCTAATTTGTTCTATCATAAACACCAGTGGAGGAAATGTACATAAAACACTAGACTAGCTTACTGAAATAAAACATTAACTTGCTCGTCTGTCGTAGACGTCAAACGTATTCAAATGTTTTTTATCATCCACATTCAATGAGTTCAATAAGTCCACGAGCGCGAATTACAACAGATTTCTTGTTAACTACAGCGCCACCAGTTAACTTGGCGTGTACGTGTAGGCGAAACGAAAAAAAATGAACACAGCGTATACGTTAGCGTGAACCTGGGACCTCTGGTTACTCGCACGTTCGCGTTCGCGTTTAATTTGTAGGCCAAGCTCTCTAGTATCGAAGTACAGAAGACACTGCGTAGCTGTTGACGCCATATTGTCATACTCGGCAGAAATTGTCTCCCGGGCAACAATATGTATTGATGTTGACAGTATACATTGTCGCTCGCACAACCGTTATGTGTCAAGTGCGATGACACACGGCACCGAACAACGCTCTCCCCAAGCGGGTTTTTAGTGCCCACAGTATTTGCGATTTTTAATTGCTATCTAGTTTACTATTTTTTAAAAAAGTGACCATTTCACTCTCTATCCCAGACAGGTCATTGACGAGTATCGTTGCTCATTTCAGTGCATGACGAACATATCGAATCAATTCAATGGCATACAGTGTACGCGAACGTAAGTGTGCACGTATGTACGTACTCACACACGCGTTAGAACATAGCGCACCTTGATGAGTAGACTATTTCTCGTAGTAACACGTGTAGCTCCTTCAGTCTGTGCACTCACTGAACCTGTTGACTCGTCCAACAGTTGGCAAACAAATGTACTCTTCGTACCTGTCACCCCAGTTCGCCGCGTGCGATAAGCTGTTGCTCAATTTTCTAAGAGTTCTTGTACTAATTACAGTTCCTCATAAATCAAACAAGGGCAGCTTTCGCAATAACCACGGCATTACACAAATACAAAGTTTAGAGGTTCATTTCGTAGCAGCAGACAAGAGGTACAAAGTGAAATTAAAAACATAAAAAGATGGTTGTTTTGAAGCTGCAGCAGTAAGTTAACACCGCTAGGGAGTTTTTCAAGGCAGGTGAATTGGGCCGGTGCAACCTTGAACTGGGATTGCCGAGCTTTGAAAATATTTGGAATTTTGTATTAACCACTTACAAGACTATACACGATGACATGGTTGGAATGGTCGTGATTACAACCATTTGAATATTAATTATTTCTTTTCACATAATAGATTTTTATTTGCCCGACCAGTTGATTGAGGAAGCACACCTATTCTAAACAACAGACCCCTCACTGTTTGATATGAAGTGATAGAAATAAAATAACTGTCCTCTGGTACTGGAGATAATAATGCCGGGTTTACCCAGTTTTAGCGAATAAAACGTCGACGATTATTGTCAGAGAAACATTCAACACAAAATACCCATTTCGGAATAGTCAACTAATTGCTCAAACAAACCCTGTGATCGGTAGAAACATGTCATATTACAAAAATAAAACAACTGAGAGGTCATGCCTTGAATATGCTGGTGAGCAGTCACTGGTAAACATACCACATGTGGTAACCTCATACGAGTCTGTGTAGCGTGTGTATAGTAAAATCGACACAGTTCACCTCACATAACGCGTTGGCTTGTTCACAGTTTTAGAGTTCCTATTCATTTTTGGACAAATTCCTGTTTTTAAGTTTAAGAGACGTGGTCGTCACAAAAAGTCGTCAAACCAGATTATAAATCAACCAAGCAGATGAGAAACGACCTTGGAATCATAGAGATTTCTGGGATTTCAAACGCCAACTCGTCAGTTATCTAGGAATTCGTTCGCAGATGTTGCAGAGTACTGTGAAGATACAGTTTTGAATGCCATACGTTATTTTTTATTGTTTTACAGCTTAGTTGCTGTGCTTGACTTGGAATTCCGCTTGATCTCGAGATGTTGCGTGCGCTAACTTCCAAGGAATAAATTATTCATACCCAACAACACATTTCACCTGATTTATTGTTTAAAAAGAAGATATAATTCCAAGTTCACGCATTCGCCATCTTGAGATTAAGCGAATTTCTAAAGTCTAGCACAATATCGCGACTGTACCCACGGGATTCCTTGCGTAATCACGAGGCTTGTGATTTTTCACGTCCGCGTTCGGATGCCGCTTCGCTGCAACCTCTCCAGAATGTCAGCTCAACTTAGTCACGTGAACTAGATGGTTAATATCCTCACGGGTTAAATCTATTTGTTTTACCCCTGTCACAGGGTAGACATTTGACATGAAACAGGGAAATACCTTACCTTCTTCGGCTGATGCATTTTCTGAGTTATTCACCTTCACTACGTTACAAATTACGAACAGACCCGAGTGCCGACGTAGCCAAATTCCACCCAACTTGCTGTCATGGTAATTGTCTGGTATTGTATAATTATTCCAATACGTTGTGCAAACACATATCAGATACAATAAAAATCCCGTCACAGTTAATCCTGTCATAAAAAGAAGTATTTTCTTTTGTGTTCTCTGATACTCCGACGTCATTTTGAAACCTGGTGCGATGTCCACGCCGTTGTACAGACTGAACACATCCTCGCTAAATAAAATGGCACTGGATCACTTTCTAAACAACCGTCAATAATGTGGGCTAATCAGAAACAGTCTCGATCGCGGCATATTACACTTGAGCGGACGGCAAGACTGGATACCCCGGTTTGCGGCAAACTGAATCAAATGTCCACGTGTTTGGAAGAGACCATACAAGCGAGGGTCGTTGAAAGTCATGCTCCTGATTCATTGCAACCAACTGACACCAAAAATACGAAGGCTGTGAATGTGCTATCGAGTTTCATTCTCGTCGGTCAACTTCTAAATATCGAGCGTCGTCAGCGGTTGGTTTGTTTACACAGTGTAAGTTCTCGTGAATGTTTCTTTTAGCGCGGCTGTTTATGCATTGATGTAATTTCAGATGATCTTAAATATCACCACTCAATAATCGTTGGGCGGATTAACTAAGTAATATCCATCTTCTTTAGTAAATTGTCATAAGTGTTTTTTCATGAAAAATGTACTTCGAGGCTTTTGCTTCAGTATCTCTGTGATAAAATAGAGTACGGCTACTATAGATGTGGAATAAATCTAAAATTATGGCTTGGTTGCGCTAGACCCCGAGACGAATTTATGACCGGCACAACGTTGCCGAATCAAGACCATTATCAGAAAATTGACCTCTCATGAGAAGGTTGTAATACTGACACGAGGGCGGCTATCCCACCCAAACATTGAAACTCACGTTTTTGTATTGTAAAAACCTAGAACAAGGCTCCGTTGGGGACCTGTAGCTCGCCAATGCGACCTCAAATTTTGTTTGGAGACCTGGTAAAATCCGAAGTCACTAAGAAAAAGATTTTGGGAATTGTAACCAAGTCCGAAGAAGTTAGACAAATAAAAATTCACCAGGAATTTGGCCCGATGGAGAAATTAGTCGTCAGCGAGCACAAGCCATACTCTTAATTTTGTTTTCTATTATAAAGAAAAAGAGAAAAAAAACGTCGTCCGCCTCCTGGCTTACATTAACCCAGTTGTCCCGATTTTCAAATTCAGATGGTTTTTCATGTTCTACTGTTTCCATCGATGTCTGCATCGTTTCTGAATGCCAGAATTTTCCTTTCGTCGCATTCGGGGTTTCCTTGATTTAAAAGCCAAACTCATTTCTCATTTGGCGATCTGGGAAATTTGCCGTTTGACAATGTGCTAAGCGTCGATCCCTGTATTTTATATAGAACTGTAAGCCTGGAGTGCCAACTTCAATCACGCGCGGCTGAGGTTAGGACGCGCATGCGTGGAGTTTGGTTGCATTTGTTCGGTTCCGGTGTTGGTTCTTGCTATGGAATATATAGGGTTTGGCTTAGGATGTTTGTTTAGTAGAAACGAGGTAAGTTTAGAACTGTTGTCACCGAAAACTTCATCCAAACAATTTTCATCTAAATGGAGGACCATCTGCTTGCGATTCCGCGATTCGGGAAGCCGGTCGAGGACATTACCACTGCCTAACTGCAAGACTAACATTAAGCCACCGAGACGTATTACACTATTTTAATAGTTTACACTTTCCTTAAAAACATTCACATGATTAAGCACCACCGGATCTCTAATAGGATACCAAAAGTGTGTACCCAGGACAAATAATAAATATAGATTATTGCATGTTCTCAGTCGATATCCCCCGTTATCTAGAACCCGAGTGGATTTTGGAGAATTATCGCCACTCTGGCTCTAGATAACGGGGCATAACGACTTAGAACATGTAATAATCTATTTATACCACATTCTGAACGAGAAACATTGCAATGAATCGATCTACTTTTCTCGACTCGCCTCGGCTTTGTAACTACTTTCTATGTCAGAGGCCCGGGGTCGGAGGTCGTGACCTTTTAAGAAAAGTCGAGCTATTTTTGTCAAGTAACGCTTTTACTCAAAACCAATTGAAAATTTAAACAAAATCGAAATAAAGTGAATCTATAAATTAAGGTTTAGCAACTATTATAGCTTACTACACATTTTATCACGCTAAGCTTCGACAGGGAAAATATCGTCTGCTAAAGTAGGTTACCAATAGTAACTGAGTATAATGCTCAAGTCAAAGGATCCCGACTACACGATACCCGCATTCAAATTGGAGATCGGTGATTTACAAGTGAGAGAGCACGAGAGAAAAAATCACTGAATTAAAATTTTGCGTCTTATTTTTCATAACGTATAAATGTCGGTAAAATGCCCTTTGCTGAGCATGCGATTGTTGCGCTTTCTATGACGTCAGTCGCTGAGTGGTGTCGTGGTAAAGTCGGCGACTCGAAACTCTTGAGGCCCAGGTTCGAAACCACCCTCGGTTTCCCACCAAAATGTTATCTCACTAGTGAGATAACTAAATGGGTTATTACACGGTTGTATTTGCCATTTGATGCTAATATTGTGGTATAAATTAATTTCTCCAAACGCCTTCCGAAATTTTCAGATAAGGGTTTTCTAATAGATAAAAATGGCCAAACATCTATTATGTAGCTTTGAAATATACTGTGGATAGTTCAAAACATTGTAGGACGTTAGATAGAAGTTTAGAAACAAACGCATCTCTTCAGAAAGTAAAAATTAGCAATCCTGATACATGTAATGTGTGATACCTTAAAAAAGTATCATTGAATCACATTTTACGGTTGCTATGTTAATTAGGAAAATTAACTCTGGAGAAGAACAGTATTAACAAGAAAGAGACATGTTATTTTGAACACGTACATGTTGCATTGTTGTCACGGTCACATTCGAGAATGAAAGAACGTGACATCTAGATTGAAAAGCGGGACTTCCGGACAAAAACTGGGCCATCTGGGTCTATGCCAGAAGGTTCTCAGCATAACACAAATACGACAGCGTCTGTAGAGAGCTTCGGCTACATGTTGAACGCGAACGCGTGGGAATCACCAGAGGTCACAGGTTCATGCTCCAGTAAGTGTTGTTTCCCAAAAGAGAACATCGGCTACAATAGTTAACGCGAACGCGAACGTGTGAGTCACCAGACGGGTCACAGCGTTAGAACTGGGTTGTGGCTTCAGAAAATAGGTGCCGACTGGGGTACATCATTGTATTCTGCCCCCAGTGAAAACAATCAATATCCCAGGTAAAAAAATTCTTAGTTGTCATTTTTGACAACAAAAGTGAAGTTCAACAAGAATGCAAAAACGTTGTGCTTAATTCATAAACTCTCAGTTATTCCCATTTGCTTTGAATATTTCTAATGAAAGCATTCTTCTCATTTGCTTTCATGAAGTATTACCGAAATTGAGATGTTTTGGCACATGAGCCACCCAGTACCGCCCGATTATTACTGTGGCTTTTCTGAGACGAGGACGTCAGAACAAAGGTCTTATTTCAAACCGTACAACCGAGTAAGGCACATGCACTACATGTAAGCTATACCGTCTCCTGGTTAACTTGATTTTCTAAAAACATAAAAATGCATAAATTGAACGATCTTTTACCATAAATCGGCAACTCACGTCGTGCACTTATGCGAGATCAGCCGCTTTCACGTTGTTACCGTCCATGTGATTTCGAGACTGAATGCGAAAATGTAGGTCAACACTGTGACGTAGTAAGCAAAGAATGCCGACCTCACAGGTTCGCGTTCGTGCTCAGCGTTTTTCTTGTTTTTTAGTCGAAAGGGAAATTGTGGGTGCCGCAGAAACCACGAAACGCTCTGTTTTTTCTTTTAGTTGAACGGGAACTAGGACTACATGTATGTCGTGTGGAAAATTACTGTCGCTGCGTGTCTAAAGCGGGACATTTCGATGGTGTGGAGGGAATAGCATGGTTTCTGTATCTTTTGAGCTTCAGTCTTAGAAAATGCTAGGTTTATAGATGCAAAAGGGACATTTGGTTTCTATGTATTTATTCCGCAGTTATGAATGATAAGTTTACAAACCGTTGTGATAACGTAACTTACGAGTGTATATTTGCATAGCAAAATGACATTTGGTTTCAAAGTATTTGTTCTGCAATTATAAATGATAAATTTACAAACCGATGCGATATCGTAAGGAGTGTATTTAGCTCATACGCGTTGAATCAGTAGGGGGAAATAAGGCCATGTAATAATGTTTTCCGTATTTCTCTCCCGCACCACTTGAACAGCGACCTATGTCATGGAAAGTTCAAAAGCCGATTAGATCATCAAACTTTCAGAAAATAGTGTAAAGTAATGCAATATGCAACAGTGTGAGTAACACTCAACGCACAATCAGGTCTCAATCGTAACATTCGGAACAGGGCTTAATTATATGACAGTTCCGTCTCAGTTTTCAATTGCAGCTAAATATTACGTCGTCTGCAACTCAGGCGCCGATTCCTCGGTAACTACAATATGAAATATTGTTGTTATTTAACTATTTTCAGGAGATGTTACAAGTTCAATGCACAGCTACCGTTGCTTTCATCTTTGTTCTATTTCTGAGCAGTAAGTTTATCAAAGCATTTACCTATACTCATGAAATAAAAAAAAACAAATGAAAAGTTTACCATGTACTGACAATAATCCAAGACCGTACTTTCCAACTACCCCGCTATTGGCGGACTGTCAAACTCTTTGAAGTTTTCCCGCTATCCCCCAATACTATGAGCCATATTTTTCGGCAAAAAGGAAAAAAAAATCGGACGTTTATTTTTTTGTGACATTCACCCGTTCGAAAAAAACAAAAACAAATAAAACGCCGTCGGGACGTTTTCGTGTGTTGCGGGGAATATTTCGCCCTTGCGTTTTGACATTGATCCAGATGTCCTGCTTTTATCCGTATTTTCTGCTTCTCGAATGTGAGGCAGTTGTGATGGCTAGCCACCTCAAACAGTAGTACTGTCTATCGCGAATTTTGACAACTATGCAACGGGTGCTCCAAATGATGTGTTCACCCTGTTATGAACATTGTTATATTCCAAAGGACAATTTCTTAAGTAACATAACTGTTATAAACTGTTCCAATGTATCTGCATGGTTTAAGTGACACACACACTACAGGTCCATGTACATGTACACTCACCAGTATCACTAATGTTTAATAAAGAAATGAATATATTTCTGAAATTCTGCGCAAAGTCCTAAACTGCAACCAATGTAATAAGCTATCCACAGTTTAGTTCAAAGGTACATAATAGATGTTTGCCCATTTTTGTCTAGCAGAAAATTCTTATCTGAAAATTTCACGTAGGAGTTAAGGTAATTAGCATATTGCATTTTCATAAATGTTATTACATCCTGAATTTTTACTTAATAATGTACATGTAGCTGCAACAAACGGCACCAAAGGTCCAATTAATATGCGAAGATGCATAATTTTGGATAAATGCCTGACCAAATTTACTGTTGCCATAATTGGTCATTTCTGGTTCATTTCCGTGTGATGTTATTATTACACACTCAATTAATTAACATTACAAGTTAATTTGTTGACTAATTTCTTAAGTAATAGTCCACGAGAGCACCAACCATGAGCGGCAAGGTGGGGGTCAGCCGATTTTCACCAAATTTGGCACATATGTAGTCCTATGGGATCTATAAACAGCGGTACAATATTTCCTCAAAATATTGTGTTTTTCTAAAGTTATAGGTTCAAACACATTTTACGGTTTCGCAGCCATGTTTCACGGTATAAAAACTGTCCAGTTTTAAGTGTTCATATTTTTCCTTGAATGGAAGCTATTGATTTATTATTCACTTGGCATTGTTTAGTGGCGCCTATAGATTGTTACACAGATGTCTTGAAACACGATTCCGATTTACCACCCTCATTTAGTAGTTTTACTACATTGCCCCCCATTATGCCATTTTGAGGTTGTGTTCAGTACACTGCTGTACCAAATCTGCCCCCACTGTTATGAGAATGAAACTTAGCCAAAATGTTGACAAAACATCTTACTTTCATTGCATAAAATAAAATCTTTGTCAGCCAGTTTATTAGTTATACATTTTGGCACCTCAAATGTACTAAAATGAGAAATTTTCATGTATCTGAGATCGATGCGTGAGCACCGTAAAATCCGATTGTCCTTCATATTTTTCGATATTTTCCAACAAGTTAGTTCCTCCTGAATGTTTAAACGTTTTACTACTTATCACTTTGGGCTATAGTACCCCTAAGTACCGTACATGGCTCCATTTTGTAAATAGCCGATTATGTCCTCCGCAGTGAACAGGGTTAGACATGAACTCGACAAATGTAGGTTATTTTGATTTACAGTTGTTTTACTTTGCAATTTCCTCATGGGTATTTCTTCACACATACATGTATTCAAGTCAAATTTTCTGTTGATCAAATGTTCATGCAATGCATTGTAATATCAAATGAATGATAAGTTTGGTGGCATGACCGCAGTTTTTCCCACGACTTAAAACAAAAGACCGCAGAAATTTTCCTGACGAAATACCGGGTTTGCAGTTCTCTAAAAACATTCGAATGACAAGACAAACTCCATCACTGTCTGTGGCAACTCGTCGCATGTTTTTCGCCCATCGGTCATATCATTGTACATCAGACCGTTGCCGATAAATGCTCGTCATTATATCTTTATTATGTGGAACCTAAACACCAAATTTTTATATCCGTGTATTGTGTTGTATTGCTCATGGTACGGGTTCAGACTCTGT
Source organism: Phoronis australis (assembly GCA_002633005.1). Taxonomy (NCBI): domain Eukaryota; kingdom Metazoa; phylum Phoronida; family Phoronidae; genus Phoronis; species Phoronis australis. Next base: position 461,406 of record NMRA01000104.1, on the reverse strand, counting down.
TGTATTAAGATTCCAATCCCCAACCCTGTAATATGTAGTTTGAGTAAAATTTCTAGACAATGCAGGTTTATGGATTTATTCTCCTCTAAATGAAGAGTAAAGATCAAATTCTGCACAGGTTTTTTAAAAGTAATCACTTATAGGAAGATCACACATCTAAAAAATAAAACAATGTTTGACAATTTTATTCATTATCTTATTTGAAAATTGCCTACCTCACAGACAACTCATCTAAGTTGAAAATATTCTTTGTGAAAAAAATATAAAATAGCAACCAGAGACTGAATTACATTTAAGGTGATGTAGTCTCACTGCGAAAAAGTGATTTCGCAATATCGCTGACAACACTGGAAATCTCTTCTTCACAAACTTGAGGTAGCTGTATTTACCACATCAATGTCCTTATCAAAACTAACCACCACAAAATGAACAATTGGCTTGTCGGTTCCAATTAGGCAGCATTTTACAATGAAATGGTCATGAAAAAATACTTTTGCAACATGGTTTGCATTACAATTGCCCTACGATTACTGTTGTACATACATACTAGACCAGTAACAAAATTACCCATGGGAACCATAAAATGGTCAGTTCGCCAAAAAAACAAGGAGCCACCAGAGCTAATGTGCCAATACTTTTCAGAACTGCAACAAAAATCATTTGAAGTGGACATAAACTCGCCTAAAATCACATAAAACAACTTTTGATTTAGACATTTTACCATCACGAAATAGGTATACTTCCAGGTCACTTTTGAGCAATTTCAGAACTTTGAAAGATCTGGCAATATGCAATTGCTAGAGACCAGACTAATAGTGTGTGATTTTAAACACACAGCATGGTCTCAAGGAATAGCAAACTGTCAATTCGCTATAATTCCAGAAATCACTTCCCATCTGGATAAGGAACAAACTGAGCAAAGTTTATAGAGGTAAATGGTCTAAATCAAAATTTATTACCTCCTGGACAGAATATGGGTTTACAACCCAGGTAGAAAGATAAGTTAACAAAACCAGCCTAACTGCAACAGGGTCTCAAATGTCAGTAATATATACCCATTTACAAACAAAAATCTATAATGGTAAATAAAATGCGGAAACATAAATTCAGATCAATTATGCATCTTCAAGGAAAAGGAACAGTACAGTGGTCAGAAATCGTCTAAATGTGATGGCCACACTGAGAAATCCTGTCAGACCAAAAAATCCAGTGGCTAAACAAAATGTACCATTACCGTGTGGCCCAGGATCACGATCCGTGCCTGGAGAAAAATTCAGTCTTAGACTAGGTAAATTTTAGATTTGTGCTGTTCACACAAGCAGTTGTGGTGCAAACAAAGCTTGCGACAACACACGAGCCTACTTCCCTACACAGCTGTGCTGATACAATAATGCCCCCACTGGATTTAGCAGATCAGCCAGAGTATTTACAGGTCCAGCCACTGTACTGTTTCCTCCCTTTGAATTTTTACAATGCCACATCCTTGACAATCGCAGATTGACTCTTTCAATGCATACTCCACTTCCTCTGTCCCAGTTTCCCCACATTTGCTGAGAGTGGCCTATCTCAACAAATTACTTTGGACCTGTTGTGGTATAAGCCAGTAATCTTTGACAAATACTTTTTCCCCGACTAGTTCCTCAAGCTACAAATTCTCTTTGACATATCTTCTGGGAGTAGACTTTACGGCCTCTCTCTGGCCCCCTCACTTAGTTGTCCAGAAGGGTACCTTCTTGCTGGTTGTGAACTTTTCCATACCCAACCTTTACTAATAATCGGCAAGTCTTCAACTTCAGCAGAAGCCACTTATTCAGCATAAGCCTTTCCTGATTCCTAAAATTGTATTAATGAAAAAATTAAACATATTAAATTTTATGTGGCCATTTCGGCTCAGAAAATATGAATACCAAGCTAAAGTGAAGGCTCCAATATTTTTGACGGCTTTAGCATGTTTAATTAACTTCATAATCGCAGAAATTCATTGGCAGACATAACATACTCCCTAGTCTCTAAAAGTAGTTCATGGGCAGATGTCATGTTACACATTTGGTGGTTGTTATGAAAAGTTATGATGACTACCTATTTTCTATGCCAATGTGTATTCATGTAGTTGCATAAACATCAACACATTTGAATGAGATATGATTAAGCAATAAGGCCCAAGTTATAAGCAATCACGGTGTGACAATAAAAGTATTTTTGCATGAATGACGTGCTTCTAAAAATATCCCTCAGAGTCAGATCCTGGAGTTTAGTGATTCCTACCTGAGCTCACACGAAGCAGGACGTTGAACCTTGACTTAAAGTCTTTGGTCATTTCTCAGACCTCTATCAGGCTCTATCAGATTTCTCCTCTAGTGAGCAGTGGATGTTCACAGTGTCTTTGGCGACAGCAATATATCTCGAGTGTTGTAACGATGATTCGGGCAAGTGAATCTAACACTGACGGTAGATTATGTAGCTCCTGCTGCACACCTGCCTACGAGGAAGACACTGAGACAGACTACTTCTCAGGAGGACACGTTCCACCTCCACATCAGCTCCACGTACTCTTATAAGGTGCTCAAATGTCTCGCTCTATACCTTGTGCATTTCTCAAGAGTTTCCAAAGTTGTTTCTCTCCGCAATTTGTTGAAATACCACATTCGATGCGACTGGCAGTGCCAGATAAATAGATAGATTCACAAACCCGCACTTTAGGTCAGCCATCATTCAACTAACGCATTGTAAGCTTTAGTTTGCTATTCAGACGAGTTGAATGAACAAATTTAGCATAATTTCATATTTTAGTGTGAATGCTAGTGTCCTTAAAATTAATAAAAAACATTTAAGCAAACCAATTCTTTTAATTGTTGTATTATACCACGGCGCACAACTAGTGACTGATTTAACATGACAAATACACATACGCGGTCTGAAAATAGTGAAATTCAGACACCTATTATCAAGCCTGCCTGAAGGGCTGACAAAGTTTTTATAGTATTAATTTCAAGGGCATGGAGTCTTCTACATGTCCATGTTATTATTTTTAGTTTTCTCGCGGGGACAGCTTCGCTATAAGGGTACAACTTACTGTTGGTTTTTCACAAGAAGGAAATGTACCTCCACGGAAACAGTTCTAGTGTTACCATGGTAACCGATATTGCAGTGTCGGTGCCGTTTTTACTGGCATTGGTCATGAACCTATCATGTGATATCAAAATTGTTCAGAAACTATTCTGTTTGAAGCAGAAACTGAAATAGAAAATTTGGTCAAAAATGACTCATTCCACACCAAGAAATTGCCTCATTTTGCCCCCAAGAACACTTCCCTTGCATCTCCTAAACCACCAAAGTTTGTGGTGTCATACTTCACCCAATTTCTCTCATCCCTAATGTGATTTATCAGACTAAACATGGATCTGAATGGCTGACCCCCCACCTTGCCGCTTGTTGGCTGTACAGTGGTCGGTGGATCCGTGGACTGATACTTAATCAACCAATTATTACATTCTATGTTATTTTTCGCATTTTTGGAAACCATCTTGTTTTTGGAAAAATAAGATATAGCTATGCAAAATGATAATTATTTATAAAGTTAATTAATTATATTTTGCGTCTGCTATAATCATACATCATCACGAGCGGACGAAGGGCTTTCTATTGAAAAGGCTCTTGCGCAATTCGGTTGAAAAAAGATTAAGTTGGGAAATATTTTAATGACGGTAAAGAATGTGACACATTTTCTATTGGTCTAGTGTTAAAAATATCTTTGTGTTATTATTTGCCCTGTGTATATGACTTTGGTATCGTATCGGAACTCAGGTGGCACTTGATCAGGTGTAGTTATTTTCAGGATATTGTAAACTTTCGAAATAATTGCAGTACATCAACATGTAGGCAGGGATAGTACACACGGCCGACGTCCCGAGTCCCAAGCAGACGATCCTCCGTTTGACAATGTTTGGGCCATCAGATCGCAAGTAAAGTAACGGACCAGTCCTTTCGATTATGGCAAGTTCCAGTGAAAGGTGGTGTTTTTCGTCGCACTGGTTACAAGTCGCCAAGTTTTCTATGATTACCGGCTCTTAGCAAGCCGACAACCGCCCCATGATGTATGTGGAAAACGACAAGAGTACTATTGCACGTTGTCTGCCAGCCATTTGTTGAAACCACTTAACTGCGCTAAGAATGCTTTACCTTATTAAGTGTTGTATGTTTTAACTCCACTACAAATATATTACAGTTACAACTACAGTGTATAATATCTTTCTCCAATAGTCAAGCGTTGGACTGCGACGGTCGAGGTTGTGACTGAGTTCGATTGCGTGTTGAGACTGATCTCAGAAATCGTTTTTCTTCCCTCATGATAGCACTTCAACCATAGATGAAACTCAAATTCACAAAAATAACTTCACTCTCATGTTTGTCGGCCACCTTGTGCGTAGAAAGTTGCGGAGATAATAAAAAAATTCCAGCGACTGGCCCAGTCTACGGCCCGTGAACATAGATGCAAACAGTCAAATGAATCTCATAAAAACTGGAGTCAGCACCTAAAAAGGAAGCAACACAGCAGAAGCCCACAGTAACACACTATAGACTAAATTACATACGACTCGGTCACAAAAATGTCCGAAATGATCGCACTCATTAGAAGAGACGTGACTTGTAAAACAGACAAACACTGGCTAATGAACACAACTAATAACTGTCAAAACTGCAAAGTTAGTAACAACGTACTCATATTTAGCAGTTCAGTCACAAAAATATCAAGTTATAAAGAACTTACATAGCATATTTCGGTAACAGCACACAGGGGCATATCCAGGATTTTGAGTTGGGGGGNNNNGGGGTGGGCAGAACAGAGTATTAGCCAGGATTTTGTCCGTCAGACATTCGCATCCCCCCGAACTGCCAAATGGAATCTAGGAGAATTTTAGGGGGGCATCGCCCCCTTGCACCCCCTAAATCCTGTCCATGTCAAAAGATTCGGGCAAAATACCCTAATCCAGTCACACGGTCGGAAGAGACGCACTAAAAACAGCGCCTCCTGTGGCGAAAGCAGTCAGCAAACATTTACCTACAGGATACTGAAAATTATCCGTAACATAGAACACGTACATTTCTGTGTGTGCAGTCTTTCGTGATGTTTTAAATAAAAGTAAATAATTACAGATTACTCAACAATATAAAACTAGGAACTGTTAAAAACTCCGATTGATTATTGGCACACCTCATGTCAGTCAACACCTTGACATGCGATGTTGGCTTCTCATAGACCTTTTGCATGTACTTGGTGGTCTCGTGCAATCGCGAGCTTTTTTAAAAGCTAAAGCTCGCGATTACCGCTAAGCCGCACCCCTGCAACAAAAAGGAACAGAATCGAAATTTCCAACCTGAAAAGTAAGTGTCACGCCATCTATCGCTAAAGCCGTAAACGTGGCAGAGGCATTTCTTGTTCATAGAATTTAAAGCTCGCTTCGAGTTTTAGTTATTGCACCGCGATGCAAATCTTACGAACACGTGTGCCTGCAAGTGTGCGTGTTTTACTCAAATCGGATCAGGGTGTTCTTTATTGCGTTTTGTGCGCATATTTTAATCTGCTATTTAATTTTCCGAGTGACTTTTCTATTTAATTAAACATGCCAGTAACCAGGAAAGCGACTGCAGCGAGGCATGACACTCATGAATAAACCACTAGCAGCGCTGGCTTGTGTCAGACAATAGCGACCATTGTCGCGCATAGTAACGCACTCGATAAAAATCGAAGTATTGGATTTTTATAGTTACCCACCTAGAAGACGGTGAAAAGCTTCTAGCGGTTATAAAACGTTTGAATTAGAGGTGACGCGATGTTTGTGATTTGGTGAATGTATTCGTCGACGGGTTTGGATAAAAGGTTTGTATTTGTTTATTTATGACTATCATACATGTACATGCGGGGTATCTATGACGCTGCTTGGAGCTTACCACTTTTGGTGATTTCTACTTTTTGAACGTTTAGAGACAGCTTTGGTATTTACAAGTTGAAGTTGCAGGCCAACTGTCGAAATAAAAGACCCCAGTGCGTTACAACGATGAACACTCAAAACATATTTTAAATTAAGTCTCGTACATTCATCATTTTATCAGTTGACATTTTAGGTTAGATGATAGATTAGAGAAGAGATAGGATTCGTAAAAACACAGTCTAAATACATGAGCCATAAAGCAAACGATTTCTATCACTACATGTATACATGTATACTTTGCTATGATGTAGTGGGATCTTGGAAGACATGTTCCCCTCGTGTTTTACATCTAAAAGACCATCCAGGGGACACGTCACGTCATTAGAATACCATTTCGGCCGTATTGTGGTCAAAATCAAACGCCACGTTGTGTTTCAATTCAACAAAATGAAGAATTTCGTTGCTGTATTATACTAAGCCTAAATTGCCTGAGCAAATATTCGTCATGTATAGTTGTCGCCCTGGTTCTTCCTTACATTCTGAGTCACCCCACCATTTTTGGAACAGAGGGATGAGCGAAGTGTGTGACGTCACGAACGAATTGACCAACTGTAACCAAGACTTTACATTCACTAGGTGGTGCTAATGGATAGGGCCTTCTTTTTTATGTTAATGCCGTGTAGGCCTTATCTACTAATCTGTACATTCAGCCTAATATTTACAGAAGTGTGGAAGCTAAATTAGTAAAAATAGGCATTTTCTTTACGACAAAAGCATTTAGGGTTTAGTTGCTAACTCCATGCCAATCTGCCATTGTGTCACTTGTATATGTTTTTCAAGTAAAATTAATTTAAAACAAAAAAAAAAGAATATTCATAGAAAATCAACAACACGACCACATTTTGTCTGATATGATTCTTGAAGATGAGATCTGGTAAACTATGTTTCATTTAAAATTTTATGCATTTTTGTTTTTACGATAACCTTAAAAGGATTTATTATAGCCCTTTGGCAAAAGTGAATCTTTTTATGGTCGATAAAAAGGGGGCCACAAGGCCGTTACCGCAGAAATAAGATCATTTATTATGACAGAATACAGCATTTTATTATAGAATACAAGTACAAAGAATAGGGATGAAAATAAATTAAAATATGTAAAAATAATAATATCTGGTAAGATGGGCGATAAAAAGCGCTGCAAGAGATATGATATTTCGAAGTTAGCCGAAATTCGACATCTTTCTAACCCACATAACTTTGATTCACTTGGTAGCGCTCGATGCTTAGCTTAACGCCAACTCGCCAAATGGGATTCAGCGGAAACCTTAGGTCGCCAATGAAAGCTGACGTCACCATTGCCAACCAATTCTGTATTTTATACTTTATTACATTTAACTTCTTAACCCATGGGTCTGTTGATCAATATACACTTGAAGACGTCATATTTTAGTCAAATCTGTCTCAAAAATCGTGTGTTGACAAATATTATTAACGGCTTTCCATTAGTGTTTCACTCACGCATCAATTTCTGTTATTAATTATTGAAATTTATGTTATGAAAGTCATTGAGTGCGTCATTTGCAACTCAAGATAATGATTTCAATTAGTCAATTCTATATAGACGATTATCTCTTATCTATTATTTTGCGTGAAACGAAACAATTACGTATCAATTCATATGCGGTCAACTAAAATGGTTGCAAAGGAGTCATTTCGCCTGAAAATACACCGACAGTGGGCGCTGATTCGAAACTAAACCGATAGGGAACAGTAACGCGAATTACAGCAGCGGTCTTGAGATGTATGAAAACTACAAACCACAGCAGCAACGAAACGAAGACTGCCTCACGACTCAGAGACAAAAAAGAAAGAACAACAGATAGACTGTGAAAGAACGGAACACGAGAGGGCGCTGATAAAAATGTAGTTGAGGGAAACTCTCGCTGGTCCCCTGCGTACCCCTAAGAGGTAGCCAGCACGAGCTGACTCGGCACATAGGGAACCAACGAGAGTGTAACTCCGCGACAGGCATCCAAAGTTGTAAAACCGAAGCACCTCAATTTTCACGGAAAGAGTCACAGTGCCGACGTCAGGGCTGGAACACTTAACCTGATGGGCAATTTGTTTCAGTACCTTGTTAACACGAAAGCCGGATTCTGACAGGTTCGCAGCAGCCTGCCCACCGCCGACGCGCTGGGCTAGGATACATGTACATTGACAATGTCCTACTGAAGGGGTATGAACTGACAAAGAAAGGGTTTCCAAAGCAGTCTCAGGTGTCGGGGGTTGAGAGGGGTGACGCGAAGTACTACATTTTGGCTACCTACAGCACTACCTGGGCAGATGGAGCGACATAGCAGCACAGTTCAGCTGAGAGACCAGTTGGTGCTTGAGCTACACCTGAAAGCCTGTACTATAGACCTCAGTGGTCCTGCTCCTGCATGAGCGAACACCCAAGACCATTACAAAAGTGGCCTGCTTGGCAGAGGGCGTTGACGTCCACGGACTATATATAAAGATCACTCAGTCATCAATGAAAAGGCATAAAAATGAGCAACCTGTAAAACAGAAGAAGACTGACCTCGCAAAGGAAATATTTATTGTGGGACAAAAGTGGGCACGTAGCCAGAGGGTTTTGGAAGCGGACTCAGATGAAAGAGCACCATCAAAGGTCCGTTTCATAAACATTTTTTCTGTCCTGAATAGGGCTAACTTAAGGCCGAAATGTCTTCGACCCGTATCATGAAGCTTACATACAAAATTAAGATACCGGCAAAATTGGTCTAAGCTACGAGCGAAAGTTAGCCTACTGCGGAGTTGGCTTAATATTGGACTCTTGGTCTAAATGTCTAAAATTCAGACCTATCATCAGACTAAGTTTCTGAGGTACAAATTTCGTTGACACCTTACTCATTCTTTTTCAAAGCAATATCCCTGGATTATGTCAAATTGAAGATCGTGTGCTTTCGATTCGAGAACCGTCAAACCACCGTAGAGGCAATGCAGTGCGGCTGATTTGCACAGGGTGTTGCCACAATGGAAATGTACGTCGGAACAAAAAGGGTTTCTGTGCTGGGAGACAAAGATTGCACCACCACTGTGGTTCGATCCAGTCCAGTTGAACCAGGAAATATAACCAACCGAAGGTAGCCGTGCGAGTTGGCGGACTCAATCAAGAGATGGCTCCACGAGCAACATCAACCCATTGCACTACACGGGAGAGATGCTTGCGGTGGCTATGGAGCGTACAGTGGCTGATTTGGTCATCGGGGACACACATATGGCGTTTTGGATCAAGGGATGTCAAGCGGCATCAGTCAACGCCTAGTGTTAACAAGAGCGTGGTAGGCAACGATCTGTGGGATAGCTCAGAAGACGACTATCTAGTGTGCAATATTGGCACAGAGGACAAACCAGTGACCTCTAATCAAGAGGCAGAAACATGGGCGGCGCACCATAGGGGCTGAGGGCTATATCCCCCCCCCCCCAGTTATTTCAGTGCTGCGCCGCCTTTGAGGAAAGACTGCCGACACTTCGGACGGAATAAAACCCTCGAAGAATCCTGATAAGAAGCGATAGCTGTGACTACCAGGATTCAAGCGCAAAGCTGATATTAAGCCGCTGGATGCATCTCCAACAAGATTCGTCCCTTGAAAGATGTGGGATCAAGTGAAAAACAAGGTCGAACAACAGACCAAAGGCAAGGGTTCGCATATGATGGAGGTGAAGTGAGAAGTACTCGGTCGGTTGTACAAGAAAGCGATTCGGTGTTCCGACACTACTTTTCGAGCTGAAAAGACGTAAAGTATACAGTACAGTAAAGCGGTAGACACTTATCCTACAAAGTAGGAAAGAAACCACCCGAGTGTGCAGACAGAGAAGGTTGCGTAGGTGCTAGAATCGCGCAAAGAAAGCTGGTATAATCACGTGCTTTGCTTATATTACGTTACGGCGATTTCTCGCGAAGTCTGACGTTTTTGTGAGAGTCTCACGTCTACGGAGCACACGCTTGTTTAAAGAGTACCAGACTTGATACTTGGTACCTGCAGATATACAAGTATTTAATTTACACCCCTCTCTACAAAATCATATTTATCTCAAATTCTTTTAAACGACGTTTCATTTAGCTTGTTGGCCTCTTCGCAAATGTCGTGTGCGACTTTTGGCTAAAAAAATCGACGTGTTGGATATTCACGTGTCTACATACATTGATTAGTTCCATGCTATAGTTGAGGCTCACATAACCATGTAAAGTGATTATTCAACACTTTTCAACACTAATTTGACGTCAAGGGGTGATTTTGTTAGTCTAATACGGGTTCGGCGTAAATGTATGCACGATGAAATGCACTTTATAATGGTCAAATATGAATGCATACTACACTCGTGACTAGACCGCCGTTCAGTAATGCTGATAGGTGTTATTTCACTTTCTGCAAGGTATGTTATTCATATTTCCGGTTATATTTTATGTCCTTCATGGAAGAAGATAAATTAACCAAGTAGTTTATTAGGGGGAATTTGTGAAGAAAAATCTATTGCAGAACTAAAGAAATTTAAGGTGAACGAAGGGAGCATTTTAAAATGGCTATGAACATCACCATGTCACGAAATAAAATTAACATAGTGTACTTATTGGACAGTCAAGTGATTTCCGTTTCCACTGTCTGCTATCTTTTTACAGCTACGAAGTTGCAACTCGTGAGTGTTTTTACAGGCAAAATCTGGCGCCTTCTTGCAAATTGTTTAAGTTTGAGAGCACGATCTGATGAGTCATCAGATATAGTAAAAGGATACGAACCCTGGTTTTGCCCTATTAACAGATACAAAAACGAGTTTCCCGTCCACTAGAGTTCTCAGAAGCGAATTAATGCTCTGCAACAACCGACAACACTCAAAAGCTTGGAGGAAAATTTAAAAACTCCTTTCAAAGTCTTGTAAACAGGTAAACATGAATTACAAGGCAGCGGTGGGACAACCACCCACCGAGGACCTTAACATCCAATTTGTGAATAGGGCCGGGGTATGAGTCTTTAGTTGATTTCTGCTTTCATCTTTCAATATTGACGCCAATGATGCATTAGCAGGTGACAGAACGAGGATTGGTGGAAATCAACAAAACAAAGTATAGTATCCCTTTAAGCAGGAATTACGCAAACTAAGTACTGTTGAACCGCTTTTCTCCTTCAGGGAACCAGTCTCAGATTTCGAGCACCAACCTGTGATCCAACAAATAGTTTCTATGGTGTGAAGTGTCCCACTTCGCGCCGAATACACTATAGTTTTCGAATATATACGTTTTCGTTATATATTTGATGGCAATCGAACGTGGTATAACAGTCGTAGCTAACGGACTAGTCGCAGTGTGCGGGCAGGGGTCTATATGGCTATTGTACTGAACTCGGCTCCTACGTTTTCCAGGTTGTACATGTAAACGTGCAAATAGATTCTTTTATCGTCAGCATGTCGATGAAACACGAGTTTCGAAACATAGCTTTTTGTCGTTTTGTTGATTTCTTGACTTGTGGATCTGGGTGTCACAGACTGTTCCGTCGTGGCTTATAAAGGTCAGTTACTACATGTATATATGTGATGCATTATTGATACACCGAGCAAACAAAGCTCCGCACGTGTTTGGCTTGAAGCGAGAATTTAACGGCCTTCATTTACTTAATCAATTAACCATAAGCTCTTCTGTATCTAGGAGTGTGGCGTAAGTTTCTTCGTAGTAGTGGATTATGACATTACTATGCAATAGAATTGGAATGTTTGTTCCATATAAAACGGATACGCGTTTATTAATGACTACAACAAAAGTTAGTCATAGAAATCAGACTACGTTTAAAAATAGTTCCCTACGAGTGTTGATGAAATGAGTGTGTTGCAAATTGGAGTATTGTTCTGATCGGTACATTTGAGAAACAATTCATTGGTCAGTGACGTCCGCTGTGTCTCTTAGTAACAGTCGGGGCATGGAGCAACGACTTTTAAGCAGCATCTAAAGTGATGTTTGAAATCAACCGGTGCATTGAGTCGCTATAGGGCATTATGTCGCCCACAACTATAACGAAGACTGCAACCAGTGCATTCACATCGCCGTTTTGCATTATGTCGCCGGCGACAAAGTGCACTCTGTTGCCTTTAGCTCTCGTAACTATACAAAACCGTGTTTTTCATTGACACAATTTGTGATTTATCAAGCCCAAATCACTTTCTTGTGAATGTATGAAGAGGTCAGGCATAAAAAATCATCGAAAACTGGACACATCAATGCTTCAAAAAGAAAACTGGAGAAGTCCAAAACAACTCATTTTCAAGAGTTGGATCACGGTTGCCTTCAAAATCACTTCGTCGTTAGGGCAGGGAAATTAAAGACAAGAACTAAAAATACTTGCACGATGTCTCAATGAACATGGAATAGGCAATTTTGTACTCTTTGTTACATTTGTTTTCACAGGACCCATCTAAATTGTTTCAAATTGTGGTGAAAGTCTCAATAGTTAAAAGCCGCTATAATTATCTGTACCGTGCCAACTTCTTCCATATCAAGAGCGTCATGAAAACGCAACTAATTTGTGTAATTAAAACGTGTATTTGGTATTCATGACATTTTCTTGAAATGAAATTGGAGAAAACGAATCGAATGGAAATTCCCTAACGGATATTGTCATGGCAACTGGAAGTAAACCGTCGCGAAAGGAAAATTAATAGGTCTGGCCTCACGCAACAGTGACTTTTCAGGTCTCAATTCTCTAACCTAGAAATCATGTCTAATCTGATCTGAGAACGATTTTATTTCAATAATTGGCCTGAACCAAAGGTTAGTTTTTGATAAAGATTTATTGTTTGTCTTATCTAATATACAGATATCGTTGAGTGTCAGTATATCGCTCTGCATTTAACGTTTAGTCCTTCATTGAGAGATTAATTGAAAAATAGTGGGGAGGATTGATACGAAGTTTAGCGGCCTTGCAGCTACTCTCACTGTTCTTTGTTATTTGTTGATGAAGTTACGCAAGGATTCCATTTCAATTTTAAAAGATTTTACGACCCTTAAGAGAAGGCTAATGAGTATCCACTACCATTATACACACAATATATACGCACTCTTGCACTGGTAGATACAGGTAAAAACAGATCCCATGTTGGAATAAACATCTGTTCGTCAAGCAAACTGCCACATGTGTTCTGTTTCAAATGAAAGATGCGGCATCTTCAGAACATTTTGAAATACTGAAGTAGCGCGCATAATGCGACTGAAGTAAAGAGAACATATTGTTTAGAAACGGAATTTGTGAAATTTAACATGTTATTGTTGAATATGTACTAGTCCGGCCTGAGGCGTTCGTGTGCTAGCCCGGCCTGACAGAGGCATCCGTGTTACCCCTTCCGAAGTAATCCGTTTGATCAAACCCGGACTCAGGTATCTCTGTGTGGCCTTCCTGAGCTATCCGTGTGCTGGCCTGGCCTGAGGTATCCGTGTGCTGGCCTGCTCTGAGGTATCCGTGTTCTACTGAGAGTTCGCCCTGTGGTATCCGTGTGTTAGCCCGGCTTGAGGTATCCGACTAGTCCTTCCCCGGCCCAAGGTATCCCTGTGTTAGCCCGGCCTGAGCTATCCGTGTGTTGTCCTGGCCTGAGGTATCCGTGTGCTGGTCCGCCCTGAGGTATCCATGTGTTAACCCAGTCTGAGGTATCCGTGTGTTGTCCCGGCCTGAGGTATCCGTGTGCTGGACCGCCCTGAACTATCCGTGTGTTTAGTCCTGCCTCACTACAGGTAACCGTGTGCTAACCCAGCCTGTAGTGTTCCTTTTATAGCTCAAAGAATGAATACTATTACTCGAACGAGCCCCCCAGTTTGGCGAATTAGGCAAAAAATGCCTCGTTCATTTCTTTCAGTAAAAGGTCCGCATATCGAAAAATTCGAGCACCCCTGTATTTTAGGCTGGGTGCCCACATGGAGTTGGTAACAAATTCACGGAATCAATATTTGAAACGTTTGCAAATACGAATGAAGTTTTAATTTCTGTTGTGAATAGCAATTTGCAGAACGCACGACCTCTAGATAAATTTCAAGTCAAACATTAGTGCGCACTTCTTGGAAACCCAAAAATTCAAACCACGACATCGAGATCAATTTTTTCATTTTACCATTGTTTATATACTTGAAAAAGAAAGGCACGTCCCTGTATCTGATTTGATTTTTCTTCTAAAATAAAATAAATGCAACGTTAAAGCATATGCGCCTATGAGCTCTAACCCATTCACAGACTGAAAACTGAAAGTCTTATGGTCCGTGAGCCCTGAACTCTGGGAACTTCAAGAAAAGGTTTCCTGACAATTTTATTTTGACATTTTTCACCTCATTGATATTCGCATTATGTCAATTAATTTGCGAAAGGATTTGTGAACAAATGACAAAATGTTGAAATTTAGAGCTGGGGCACAACGTGTGATTATTGATTAAAAGACATTTTCTAGCTTTTCAAAAAACACCACGCTACTACCTAGTGGTAGAAAGTAAAACTATTTTAATTACAAATACCTGAACCGTTTTGACGTTGATATTAAAGAAGTGATGAATTTGAGTTTACAACATTTTTCAAATGACCGAGCAGATGGTGATATTTTGTAGCAAAGAGTTTGATAAAAGTAGCAACTGTGAGGCAAATTGTCGGACAAAATAAGACAAAGACGGACCTGACTAGCACCTTCTGCAGAAGACATCAAACACTGAGAACATTTATTACACTGTACACAGTTCTTCCCGTTGTGTCCGATACTTTATGCAAATCAGATATTAATCTCAAATGCTGGTTTTAATTACTTTGGCCAGGAACAATGTTGTTATGCTCACAGACAAGTTAAAGATACACAATGTATTCTTTGAATTTCGTATCCATTAAAACCAGTACAAATTAAATTTTAACACGAAGCAGCTTTACTAAAACGTATGATGCCCTTTCAGCACTCTTTCTCAGGGGTCGGCTCCCTACAGTATTTGTACAGGCATAAAAATCCGGGGACAGGGGGCACTCCCAGTCCTGAAATTCGGGACGCCCTTCCATTAAAACGACCCAATTGAGAACGGGAGAAAATTTGCTGTTGGGGAGGAGGGAGTAAAACTGATGTCGACGGAGGAAGGGCTGCGCTAACTTCGCCTCCTCTAAAGCAAACCATCCTACCGAACGCCTATATGTTGTGTGATCCATTGTGTTCTATATTTCAGAATCCGGTTAGGTCAAACAAGCTCTAAATGATGTGAACATCCGGACTACACAAGTCAGCAATGGATAAATTAGGTTCCAGTCAGTCCCTGATGCGGAGACTGGGTTTCGCTTCACTGCCTTCTTTTGTATTCCTTGGGGGATCTATCTTTCTGTCGATTACAGCGGTGGTTCTTGTGCTACTAGCCTACACGTCAGTCAACTGGGAACGGATGGTGTTCCAGAAAGAATCTGTGCGAGCAATGAACGGAACAGAGATGAGAGTATGGATACCGGAGAATAATGACGAGTATTTTCTCGTGACGTCAATTGGTCTTCATTGGCGAGAAAACACCACCGGTAACGGCAGTGTGGCTGACAACGTGGTACATTGTGTTCCGCTCAAGCGGGTGGCGGGTATATGGTCCACGTGCGATGAGCTATCAGGTATGATATCAAATTTAACTGACGCGCATGAATCGTAACAATGTCACAAGCCTCCGTGAACAACTCCATAAGATTGTGCATATGCTATGTAACATGCTATAAGCTGGCAGATTAAAAAATAATGCTAATAGGTCTGCATACATGTATAAAACGTCATGTTTCCAACCAACTTTACTCAAAAAGAAGCAAAGTTGAAATTTAGCTAAATTTTGAGCGCAAGTAGACGCAGGTTGGATTGTAATGGAAATATATGAAACGTTACGCATCAATATTGCGAAGACCATCAACAAGAACAGCGCAATAGCCGGCTATGGGTCGCCGCACACTATATACGCGAAAAATTCGCAGCGAAATTGTCTCCTGAATTTTTAACCATTTAGTCATTTCCCCTTTAGCAGGCGAAACTTTCGCAGAGGAAAATTTGACTTAAATAACGATTCGCACAGTTGATTCCCTCCACTCTATGCGAAGCTTTCACACACGTATCAAATAAATTGTTCCAGACATTGTAGGCCTACATATATAAGGCACCTGTGCATTTGCAAGCATATTTCAATTGACATTTTTACAGTGTGCAGCTTATAGAATACGTGTCATCCGGGCCACCTATTGGTTGGAAATGCAGGTGTACGCTCTGCGTTTTTATTGGCTGGTTTGAATCACAGGAGTCCTCAGCTTCTGATCGTTCCTGATACACTATATATAATACTACAAGGTATGACACTGAAGTGAAGCACCCGTAGAATTCCTTGTCCCGAGTGTCATACCTTGTAGTATTATGTAGTGTATTGGGGATGATCAGAAGCTGAGGACGCCTGTGGTTTGAATGTGCTTAGGATAAATATAGATTATTACATGGCGAAGTCGTTATACCCCGTTATCTAGAGCCCGAGTGGATTTTGGAGTTAGCCCCGAGGGTGATAATTCTCCAAAATCCACGAGGGCTCTAGATAAGGGGGATAACGACTGAGAACATGTAATAATCTATTTATACCACATACTGAACGAGAAACATTGCAATGAATCGATCTACCTTTCTCGACTCTCCTCGGCTTTGTAACTACTTTCTATGTCAGAGGCCCGCGGGGTCGGAGGTCGTGACCTTTTAAGAAAAGACGAGCTATTTTTGTCAAATAATGCTTATGCTCAAAACCAATAGAAATAAATTGAATCTATAAATTAAGGTTTAGCAACTATTATAGCTTGGTTTTCAGTAAAAGCATTATTTGACAAAAATATCTCGGCTTTTCTTAAAAATTCACGACCTCCGACCCCGGGCGTCTGACGTAGAAAGTAGTTACAAAGCAGAGGCCAGTCGAGAAAGGTAGATCAATTCATTGCAATGTTTCTCGTTCAGTATGTGGTATAAATAGATTATTACACGTTCTCAGTCGTTATCCCCCTTATCTAGAGCCCTCGTGGATTTTGGAGAATTATCAGCCTCGGGGCTAACGCCCCTCGGGCGATAATTCTCCAAAATCCACAACGGCTCTAGATAACGGGGGATAACGACTTCGCCAAGTAAAAATCTATATTTACACAATTCAATCCATTATAATATGACGTATCCGTCTATCCGTGATTAAGTCACTTGGTTTTGTGACGCATGCGTGTGGACAGCAAAAAGCTCTCTGAGAGTCAACGTCCTTCTTGTTGGCAACATACTTTAGGGAAATGTTGTCTTTCGTTTGGCGCCAAAAATCGCATAAAATTGAACTCAAACGCTGGGAATGTTTTGCTTAATGTACATGTCATAGAGGTTGAAGTTATGCGACGTTTCTTTTTGTAGATGACTATCGTGCTTCAGGCTGTGGCGGTAATTATATTGTTACCAGTAAATGCACTTCTTTCCCTTCGTTTGGCGGAGATCTGAGCACATATGATAAAGATGCTCCGGAGAAGTTGCGTAAGTTTTCGTAAACTACTGACATTTCGGTCATAACATTACATGACGCCATTAGGTAAAAAAATTAGAGTGAAATATGCCAGACCATTTGATTCGTTGTTGTTAGAGGAAGGTAAAAAGAGGCAACATACAAGAGGTAAGGCCGCTTGAGGATCTCTAAATACGTCAAGGGAAGTTGATTTGGCTAGTGCTAAAACACTGATTACAAGAACTTTCCTCCCATTTATTATGTCCATCGTAGAAAAGCCATCCAATGACCATTCAGCTATGTTTTAGAGCTGAGTGTTGGCTGCGTGGAGCTAAGCAATTTTAAATTGAAGCAGCTCTTCTTCAATTTTCTTGTTGGTTGGGATATTGAATTCACGATTGTGATGTGCAGTGCTATAAACAAACGTTCAATGGTGCTAAAACTGTTGTCACTTTTCAAAATAAGGTAAATGGTAGTTTTAAGCCCTTTAAATAGCCATCACAAATGTAAGTTTCCACCTCGAAAATACTAACCACAACAATGGTTTTTAAGAACGGCACTGGTTTTCCCCGAAACAATACTCTTTCACATATCAAGAAATTGTTTCATAAGGTTGGTAAAGTTGATGAATAGTTTTCTTCTTTTTCACAACCAGTATAAATATATTTACCGTTGAAAGTTTCAGCTCCTATCAGTAGCAATCTTCCAAAGTTATTGGACGTAAGGTGGCGTGGTGATCGGTCTGTTCCAAATTTTAGGCATCTTATATCCTCCAGAGACTATAATTATTCAATATTCTATCACCGTAGGAAAACAATTCCTAAACTGAATTTCCAAGGGTTTTCTAATGAGCACATAATGTCTATTTCTTGAAACTTATGAGCAAACCGAATGGCCTACTTACTTTTTGGATAGTTTAATAATAAGTTATTTGTACATTGATGACAAACTATGTGTTCCATGTTGCTACAGGACCTATACATAACTACTATTCATTGCACCTTTGTCAAAACAGTTGCTACCTGGCCAGCATAGAACTTTCTACTTTACTTCGGATGTCATAACTTCCTTGTCATACTAAGTGATGAGCAAGAGAGATTCATGCGTCACGCTCACATCAATTGAAAAACATGTCTCATTTTTACTTTTAATGATGTTCGATTGAAATAGCAACTCGATACAGGTGTTACACTGATTACCATAACGGCTCTGTACTCGATACCGGTGTTACACTGATTACCATAATGACTCTGTATTACGTGTAAGCCCTTATTTTCTATTTTCGGAAAAATAATTTTTGCGTTTTCAAAAAAATCCGTCCACACGTCCATCTTCGTATCATTTTTCCAGTCTACACTCAAGTAATACGCTCATTGGCGACTTGCATCGTCAGGTTGTCCCAAAATGTGCTGACAATCGATTACTTTGTCGCTTCTAATTGGCTTAGCAAGATGGTTGCTAGTTTAAATTCGTGAAGAGGTGACAAAAAGAATATTTTTTTGTCTTAATACCAAATGAAATGCGAAGTACACTCATTTTGACAAATTTTCACGTTATTTTCCACACCCATATAACATGTGGTGTTTCTCAAAAAGCTTGCACAGATGAGACACGCGCAGTGAAAGGTGCAAGGCGGCAAAATGATCCAGGAGGATTTGCCTCGCGAGGCACTGAGGCGATAGTTACACTTCTTTAACCTGGCGTGCGTCATCTTCAAACGTTTTGCATCATCGCCAAGACGCACTTGGAAACTGACGTCACTACTAACATCGGCGAACGCTCCAATTGAAATGCGTCGGACATTTTGCAAAAACAACGATTGTATATTTAGTGGTTCGCACTCACATTTAAATTATGTCCTAGCTTAACTTGTCCTCAGTTATGCAACTGCTGGATCGAAATTTATTACGGTCACAGAAAAGTTACTATGGGTTGTTTTATCGATCACCTCAGTCACCAACTGAAAGAAAACACTACTTCAAAGCCTTAGCCGACCAGTTAGCAGAAATTAACCTCAATAGCTTTAGTATAATCATAAATGGTGATTTTAATGCCCGAAACTCTAATTGGTGCAATGATGATCATGACAATACGACCGGACTACAATTGTCTGATATCTTATTGTCTAATGACTGCATAGAGCTAATTAATGAGCCAACCCGCATCACCGACGTTTCTCATTCATGTATTGTTCTCTGCATAACAAACAATTTGAGTATCATTGAATCGTGTTCCGTACTACCTCCTGTTGGCAATTCTGATCACCACACAATCGAAACCACTCTAATTCCTAAACAAAAACGGTTACCGAACAACACACCACACGAAAAATTTGGAAATATGATCAAGTCACGTCCAGATATCACCTCCACTGACTGGGATTCCATATTGGACACTGGCGACATTGATGACACTGTTTCACTCTTCACTAGTACTCTCTATATATGAAATTTTAAACAAAACAACACCCCATCAACTGAAAAGATAATTAAACACAACAGCCAACCGTGGTTCAACAATAATGTTAAATGGGCAATCCGAACAAGAAAAAGACTTTACAGCTCTTTCAGAAGATCTAACAACAGTGTAATCTACAACAGATACACAGAGCAATCACGACTGCAGCCAGAGACTTTAGTAAAACAAGCCAAAGCTGATCACCGACACAAGCTTTTTTCACAAATTAACAGTGTAAGCAAGAACTCCAAAGATAACTGGAACATCACCAATAAAATACCCCGCAGTCAACAACAATCCTCTTACCCAGTCATCAACCACATGGTAACCTAGCTTCAAGTAGCAGTGACAAGTGTGACCTGTTCTCAAAATTTTCAGGAACAAAAGCTACATTACACCAACTGTAGTAAGTAACTTTCTCTTTCTTCGTGAACGTTGTCTCAATCAACTGTCTGATATCCTGGCTAATCGAACTGATGTCCGGAAGTATCTCAGTGGAATCGACCCCAATAAGAATGATGGCACAGCTTTTATCACCAGCAAGATGATCAAAATGATTGCCAACGAAATTACCTTGCCCTTAACCAATCCATTTGACAAACGGCTTCAGCTAGATATATATCCGTCTTCTTGGAAACATGCTTTTTTCATTATGATCCAGTCATTGGCAAATCTGGGTGGTTTGGGCGATTGGACGTCCGGCGGGTTCGCCCGTCGCCCGCCAACCCTGTTTCTGACCACGCGGAGGGAAGGGGATGTCCAAAATTCAAAATTTCAGATATCGTTTTCTTCAAATCGTTCGCGTACAAGCATATGCGTCTAATTGTGGACATAGACCCATCTTTGAATATTGGTGTATTTGTCTAATTACCCGAGTGCGGTATAAATTTGTGGACATAGACGCATCTTTGAATATTGGCGTATTTATCTAATTACCCGAGTGCGGTATAAATTTGTGGACATAGAAGCATCTTTGAATGTTGGCGTATTTGTCTAATTACCCGAGTGCGGTATAAATTTCGTACTTCCTTGATTCCACCAGGTAGATACACTTCTCCGTGTTAAACTCAGCTCCAATTGTCACACAGTTCGTATCTACACCCCCCCCCCAATTGTCACCAACTTAAGAAAAAATTACCCTGTGCTATACCGCCTTGCCCAGCCTCAGCTTCCTGAATTATTTTTCCAAACTCAATTATAAGGTTTTTACGACTTTGAAGAAGAATATATAGGCCAAATAGTCACCCAACAATGTAAAACTAGTTTTAAAAGTTGTCAAAAGTGCATAAAACTTTACACTATGAATTGACGGATAAGAAAGTTCAAGAAAACGCTAGACCTAATGTTAATGGTCTTTAATCATGCATTACAGAAAGATTCGAGTTAACATAAATGCCAAGCTCGACGCGCACATATTAGCTGCAATCTTGTGTAGCTTCGTTCAGAAAACCCAGGCACTGCACATGAAGAATAATTTAGAAGCTTCTCTAGGGGTCACATGTTTCCGTCTTGGTGTTGAAAGTTCATGATATATACACTGTTCATCAAGATAAACACAAACACAAACGAAAGTGCTCTTTAATTGGTGTTACTTTTTCAGACTTACAGCTGACGCGTTCTGCTCAGGCCACATGCGTCGTTGGCATGATTTGCATCTCCTTTGGGCTTTTTATTGGTATCTTTGCGGCAGCTCTCAAGCAAGTGATTTCCTCCATTTTGGCTGGAACTTGCCTATTAATAGGAGGTAAGGTGTTTGATGTTTCCGTGTTGGCAGAAATACGGATGACAACGCATGAAACAGCTACACGTGTTTAACGTTCAAACAAAATGTTCCAACTAGAGGATCGATAATGTTTTGTGTTGCGCTATATATCCCTTGCAGTGAATTCATCCCAAAATAGTTCACTATTGCATTGGAAAAAACCGTATAACACCGTATATAGGCGCATTCGGATAAGTTCCTCAATTAGTAGCATGCGGCGTCAGTGAAAAAAAAGTTTGTGTTAATGATTTTAGTATTTAAAAATACTAAAATATAAAATAATAGGTTTATTTTTTAATAAGCCTTTAGCCTTGATCTTCGATAAAGTAACATTTAATTCCTACTGAAATGTCTCGTATTAATACGAAAACGCCTAAGTTTCGCAAATAAGCGCAGCTTCATAACTAGGTAAATGCGCTTAATTGCGGGTTTATACAGTAGGTGTCACGTTTTCTTCCGTGGATGGGTAGGCGCAGGTCGTCATTAACCGGTACTGATAGCTTTCGGTGTGATGACAGATTGAAGACTGGTTTGAGTTAATCACAATTAATAATGTCGAAAGAGCGTGCACAGGTCTACTCAATAAAAAACGCCCGAGGTAACGCCTTCCAGTCAGTGCTGCGAAGCCTTGACTTGATGTACTCTTGAGTCACATTCAACAACTGTCTGTCGTTGACAGGATCAATACCTATTGCTGATCGCCGTCTCTACAGCTTTCTCACTATTGACTTTGTAACCTATGACGCAGTGACTGCAGATTCTGCAACTGTTGACCATCTCATACTTACTCGTGCCTGAGTATTTAGAGTTTCCCACAAGGTCCGAGAACTTTCCATTAATTCAAGCACATTCTAGAAATCTCTGCAACCTGTCCAATTATTGTACAATTATATGTCAGACTCTGATTCTATATCGGTCACTGATATGTTGGAACCTACTTGAATGTCCTCGAGTAGTCTGTTGTTAACAGATTACATAATCATTGGGCTTACATAACAAGGTCGCGTCAGTCGAGTGCTACTGTTATTGACACGAAGGGAATAGAACATCCAAATAAGATTTTAGATCAAAAACCAATGCCAGTCTACACCTGAAAACACGCCCGGCCAGAGACAAATTAATTTCAACTTTCATGCACCTCATGCGGAAGAACATAGACAGGTCAACCACAGAAAACAACACAATGTTTGCGACAGGCGAAGAGGAGCAAAATTTGCCATGTCTCAGCTGCTTGCGGGAACTCAAAAGGGTCGTCAACTAAGCGGCACTCCCGGGAAACCGACCCAAAACAGTCCAATTTCTTAATTTATGTTCAACTGTTCTTTGCGGTACTAGTAGGCAGATTGGCAACGAATCTGTGTGAGCCTTCTATGCAGAACGGAGACTGCTATTCTGACCGTTTATGGCATAATTGCCGCAAACAGTGTTATTTCTTGCGACTAGTAAAGATTTGTTTCAGTCGATTTACGATGTTCTGTCAAGGTCTGTGGCTACTCTTGACAACAGGTGGCACTCTAAATGACCACTGAAGCATGTTCGACCTTTTGGAAAGCTCTTTAGGCGAATTGTAACAATTGTTGCGGGAAAACAGGAGTATCTGTGTGAGAGTAATTTGTCAGTGTACCTGTCTGATAAGGTTATGTAGGAGCTTATTGATGAACGTTAATTCAAAGTCAATTACCAGACAAACTAGGCTGTGTCAACTGGTAAAAGCATACATTTTCTAAAAGAAGAAATGCCAGGGATTTTAAAAAATACACATTGTGCTTACGTGCCATTGTTTTTATAACGTGGCCGCCTTTTCAAGTCAAATTTTCAGTTTTAACAAAGTTACACTCATAGCAGAAATACCCCTTAGTCGAATTTATTGAAACTTTATTCAAGGGAAAACTTGCCGATATCTCTCAAAATGCTGTTAGGAATTTTCGATTACGCACTTAGTTTTTTTTCTATGCCAAATTAACTCGCAAGATATAAGGCATTCTGTATACAACAGCGGTCGTAATTGTCTGTGGCACGGTACTAGGTGTTAAAATATTCTAGCACACTTTTAAAGAATAATAAATAAATAATAAAATTTTGATGTTTTACTGAAATCCACTGAGTCATTTTCGAGAACTCGTGTTCCTAATGTCAAATCTAGTCGATTTGCCGAAGCCGGGAAAAAGCTGAAAACATCGCGAACCTTCAAAATCTCAAGGTTTTCGCTTAATTATTCGGTGAAAACTTGTTTTAGTCAATGTGACCGATACATGCCTTAAACATGCTCATTATTTCAACATTTACCCGTAAAGTCAACTAAACGTAGTGTGTAATTAACTTAATTATCACTTGAACGTCGTTTTAATCTCGTAAGTCGGGAGATCAGAGCCTCGAGTCAAACTAGGTCAGAGAAGGAATCAACGTTAAGTAGATCAACAGTTCATTACAGTGGTGCATAACTTATGAACCACGCGTTGAAGAGATTGATATCAAGGAATCAATCAAGAAATGGGGAACAGAAATAGTATCTATGACTAAAGCGCGCCGTGAGCGCGATATCGAAACAGCAAAACGCCAAATTACAAATAAAACTATTGAATTTGACGAGGATTTATCAGTTTTCACAATGTGCTGTGTTTGTGAAAACAAAGTGCCACACGCCGTGTGGCGACTCGATGCATTCGTCATGCGTTAATCAACGGTTGTATGTACGCTGACGCACAAGTACCTGAAGATCACAGTTACGTTTTCGCTTCGTTTTCCTCGGTATATTTCTATGTTATGTACATTTTGACTCAGTACTATGTCAGCGAATGAAATAAGTGTGAATTGTGGGTTCAAGCGGAACTGCTAGTACCTGGCGGGAGATTTGATTTGAGTGACAGTTCTGTAACCTTTGAACTTGGATAAGCTGTAAATAATTTTCCACGAGGTTGAGGTGGGACCGGGTAATCCTTTTTGTACCATAAACATGCAAGATGTCGATTTTAATGTTAACTTGAAATAAAGATAATAGATTTATCCACGCTGGTATTCAATATTGCAAAAAAACTTTTAAAAAATTTAAAAAGGCCCTACGATTCCTTATGGGGTCAAATTGAAAATATGTAATTAAGTGGTGGCTCTACATAAATCGCGACTTCTATAAATGTGAACAACAATATTCTAGAAGGCATGTCGATTTGTTGGGTAATTTAGTTTCATGTAACCGTCTAATCATTATTTCTTCATGATTGAGTAAAATCAACTTAGTGAAAACATTGTTTTCTTTTTTACAGCCGTCTATTCCTTATTTGCTACATGTCTAATGATGATGCGCTCAGTGGAGACTGCCAGGTTGGGACGAGCCTCTCCCGAATTCAACATACTCATTCCAGTGCCACTGTTTGACGATAAGACCGTCACGCCCGACTGGGCCATGTATCTCTCCTGGACATATTTTGTTGTCAGTATCCTCGCCGGTCTTTCGTGGTTTTTAACATCATACATTCTGCGCGTGAGAATAACAAACGGGACTATTTCGTCCGTCTGGGCATACCGTCAACTTTGTGGAGTAGACGCAGCGGGGGATACTCGCTAATTGTGCTGGTCTGAGGAGCTGTCCAAATGGACTCTGTTTTCATTTAGAAAAAGTAATTTTTTGTTTGAACTCTCAAAAAATTCCCGTCCACGCGTATTGTTTTCAAATCGTTTTCCCGCCAACGCTAATATTATCGAGACGTTAGTTTTTTTTGAAAATTGCGTTTTCGACCGTGCACACAAGTGCTTTAGTACGACTGAAACTGTTTTCAAAGTTTTCCGTAAACGCGAACGGAATATGCTTATACGATCGTAGCGTTGGTATTTTCGAAATTTTACGTCTTCACTGTCCACGCTAGCTCGCTGGTTCCCTGCGTGCCGCTAGATGGTAAGTGGCCAGCGTGCTGGCTAGGCACGTAGGGAACCAGCGAGTCCACGTTAGTTGAACGAAGTTCAAAAAAACTGCTAATTCATTTCTCCACATAAATATATCGAATACGACGTTTTCAAGAAGTCCGCTATGTAGAACATGTTCTAACGCAGATGTCACATTCAATGGATACGTGTGGACGGAAGTAGCAATGTTGCGTTTCCAAATGAAAACAGAGTCGTGTAGAAAGGGCCCAACACTCCGTGTACTGAATTCGACAACAAAAATCGCTATTGAAAACGCTCTCTAAAGTGGATTTTTAACACCTTTAAAACGCAATTTTTGAAAACGCTGACGTCACGATCATGTTGACGTACATGTGTGGATGGTCGAATTCAGTAAAACGCCACCCTACGCCAAATCCTGACGTCAAGCTTCGTTAACTATAATGCGCATTCAGTGTGAATGAAAACTAGTGGAAAGCGAAAGGAAAATTGGGCTTTCGGTCGCATTACCGTATCCGTGTGGATGGAGAACATTTAGAAAATGTCATGAAAACATGTGTATTGGTTGTTCTAAGCTTTGTGAACTTATTAAGTTCATGGGTCAAAAGCTTATGCCCCGCTTGTCATCATACCAGAACGCTCATATCGAGTAAGCTGCATACAACATCAACAGACAAAGCTGAAGACAGCACCTATAGTCTTTTTTGATGAACGTGTGCCACTCTTTGGCTAAGACAGGGATTTAAAGGTAACTGGAAATGATTAATAGCCGGATTGTATCGACTGTTGCTGTATCCGCCACGGACACACGTCGACTGTTTATGTCATTTGGTGCGAATCCAATAGGTTGTCTATACATGTAAAATGCGTTGCTGGTGAGCTAATGTGCTGGTCTGAGGAGGTTTGTCGGTCATGTAATATGTGCCTTTCAAGCCGTAATTAAAAGGATGTTTAACCTTGTTCATAAGTGTCCCATGACGCAAAATCGCCTTCATATTATCCAGTTACTCCTTAGAAACGAGATATACAATCGGTGGTATCTCCTCGCTGAAGCGTTTATTGATCGATTATAGGTTCTATTGAACCCATTGACAAGAAAGAATTGTTCTAACGGTGCGGCCAATTAGGTGAAATTGAAGCCGAAGTTGTGTTTTAAATCTCCGGAAAAGTGACTTATGCACTTTATTCCACCAAACTTCATTTTCGTCTCGCAGGAGTCTGATTTATTAACTTACTCCGTGAATATCAAAGTTGATAATGGACTTACATGTATGAACATTTCGTCACAGTTATCATAGACAGAAATTAGGGGGGCAAATATTTCATAAATTTGCCAGACCCATCATAGATATTTCTGGCACCTTTGACGTTACATGGCTTGAAAATATTGTTAATTTTTATCAATATCATTCCCATCAATTTGTCAAACAATTTGATATTGATAATCCTTCGGCTCCGTGTCAACTTAAACACCTTTATGTACGAGTCCGTAATATCGTTGTATAATTAAGAACGGCATCAAGGAAAACTATTGAAGCAAACACAAAATTTCAAAAGCTTTCACTAAATTTTACGGCGGGTACAGAATTTTCGGTAAAAAATTCCGCATCATGTTTGCTCATCTCAGTTGAATTTATGTTTGAAAAAGTGAGCAACTAGAATAAAATTCCGCGCCACCCACCTTTATATACAGCTAAGACTTATCGACAGATAAACCTGTTAAACATGCTGTAACAAAGAACCCATAGTGATACATAAGGACACGAAAAATGATTTGATTTGAAGATCTGTAGCTCTTACTGATTCGCTGTTGGCATATTTGTCTCAACCTCTCGTAAAGTTCACCGAGGTAGTCTCTCAAGCACACCCTCGGAAATTTAACTGTTGAGAGTACAAGTTGTTTTTAAGTCCAGAAACCACGTCCAATCAGAGTAGGCAATGGAGACCAGCTAAGGGTCTGTTTCATGAAAGTGACTTAAGACTTGAGACAGAAATTTGGTCTTACGGTCCCACTTAACAATTGTTGAGTAAAAGTTTAGCCAAGTAATTACGAGCGTATCACAATAACAATATAGAAGTAATTTATAGAACTTAACTCAGTAACTAGTTGTTATGTGTGTGTTCTAAGAGAATCTGCAATTTTGCTCAAGCGAGATTAAATTATTTTTCAGAAATTGTCATGTGGAGCGTAAGACTAAATTTCTGTCTTAAGTCACTTTTTTGACACAGATCCCATTTCTAAATGACGTTTTATCTTCAAACAGGTCTAAACCAAAAATTAATATTTTAACAGAAGGAAGACAGAATGTACATATCATCTCTAGAATGCCTATCAACCTACCTTCAAAATGTGTAAACAACACTGACAACAGTTCCTTTAGCCACCAACTATAACTGTACGGAATGATTTATTAGCATTGCCCTAAGTGGCTCTATGGTGAATATGGTGGGACGAAAGGTTTAATTCTACAATGGCTATGATAGTTGCTGTGTCTTTGAGTTCGATCCTGGTACGCTGTTCCTTCCGAAGAGCAAGTTTCGTACCAGAAAACTGAGATCATGCAACATCACGTAAAACCACGAGAGTTTAAGGAGAATGTTTTGAAGGGTAAGTTCAAGTATTGCACTCCCGGGACGACTTTAACAGTGGCCTCTTACATGGAAAGTTCAAAAGGTAGGTCAATGTCGACTCCTCGTCCTTAGCCAGTTTGATCATCAAACTTTCCCAACATAATTTAAAGTAATAACATTGCAGCAGTGCAAATAACACTCAACATGTAATTAGGTCCCAAACATAGCATCTGGTACAAAATCGTTAGTTACATGACACTTCTGTCTCAGTTTTATTTGCTAAGTATTATGTAGTCTGCAACACCTTGGTAACTTGCAATGTTAAAATTGTTATTTAATAATTTCTAGGAAGTGTTTCAAGTTCAATTACCGTTGTTTTCATCTTTGTTATCTCTTTTCAAGTAATAAATCGCTACATTTAAAACTGTTTCTCATACTGGAGAAAACTTATAGCATATCGCGCAAGAACATGCATATAGGATGTGATCAGCCACGTGAACAGTCTGGATGAAATATTTGAAAACTCTGACGAAAAAACGAAAGAAACTCAGAATTTGACATTATTCCACGTACAGTGTATCGAACTCGACGTTCGGTCTCTGAGTCGATACGCGGAATAGTGTCTCGTTAGGATATTACTTCATCTACTCCACTCTCGGTAAGTTTTGTATATGTACTGACTTATGTGAACTTATCCCATACATATGTGAAAAAATGGATGTTGTATAAGTCACTTTATTTATCGTAATCTATTTTGCCCGGGGTACGCCACGAGCTATGTTGCAGAGTAAAACAAGAGGAGGATTGCGAATAATAATCATGACGTAAATAGATAAAACTAACTAAGACTCTGCAAGATGGGCATGGACAAAACGCCATAATGGCAGCATGGGAATGCTGACATCGCCCATCCACGTTATTAACTGTGAAATACGGGGAAGTAGGGCCAATCCGTGTATCACGGTAGAGGTCGTAGCGTATACAACGGTAAAAACCGTATTTCACGGTTGTTGAGCAGTCTCCTGGTGGAGTAAATTTGGGAGTGCAACTCCAAATTTGATTGAACTCGTTCATTTGGGTTACCTAAATAATTAATCCAAGGCGTCTGATCTAAAAACAGAAAAGATTTACAGATGATAATTCCGACGCACGGTGACCAGGTGGCTATTTTTGGGAATGGCTGAAGTTTCAATCTGGATCATTATAAATAGGACTGGTCCAGTTAAATAGCGTCCTTAGCCAACAAAATTAGTCAAAATCTAATTCAAATCCAACGAAAACGATTTGTTTTGGATGCATTCAGTATATGTACACTGAGAGCTAAGGTCTTTACAGGAAATTGCGACCTAATATCGAATAAAATGTGTTTTATTTTACTGAATCAATCGTCTGCTCGTAGCGTTCAACTCTCCGTTGCTGCCGGTCGTAGCGTAAAATCTGCTTTTTGCGATACATCCCTAACCTCAAGTTCTGCAAATCAGCACAGTTTCCACCGTTATTTTCCAATGCTGTGATCCATACGAGGAGGTGTTTCTATCACTACTTCTAGTCCACAAGCGAAAGTAAATGAAGAAAACTAAGAAATTCATCGAAGCTAAAACGACACATGTTTCTACTTTTATAATCCTGGATGGATTTTTTCTAAGTTTCCGACAAACTTCATATTTTTGAATGGTTCAGTGCTTTAACTTGCATATTTCACAAATTGAAAATCTAATCGATTTATTATAAGATAATTCTTTGCTTGTTATTCAGCACTTTCACAGACAATCTTGGGTACCGTATTTGGTATACACATCACGTCATAGACTTGACAGCGTTTTACCGTTCAGTGACTTTACCAGACGAAGGGGGTTCTGAGCGTGTGATACCATCAAGCTTCTTTGTTAACTGCCAAGCACAGTCTTTTGTCTGTTATGACAACAGGTACGCCAGTTATCTACCAGGCTTATTACACACCACGTGTGAACACACTGTCAAACCCAGAGTGAATGGGGCTATTCGGAAAATCTACAATAACTAGAGGGCGCGCGTGTACTAGTGGTGATAGATTAACAGCCTCAATTTCGCGAGACCTTTAAATTCATGGTGAAATGGCTTGCAGCCATGTCAACTAAATCTGAGATTGCGTGAAAAGGGTGCTTCTATGAGAGGAAGTAAGCACGACCTTATACAAAGGTAAAGTTTGTGATTATTTTAACGATTATTCCATCATTATTCTACTGATGCCTGTTTTACTGGCCGATGTCAACTTCGTGGCAGTCGCTAGTCGGGTTAATATTTGTTTGTTGTGATATGTGTTACGATACTTGACGTAGCAATCGGTATCTTTTCGTAAATTAAAGCATTATTATTGTTTGGAATGATTTCTAACAGTTTATCAGTGACAGTTACATCAACCAATGCTGATTGTTTATGCTGTCAACTCGATACAGCCTAATGAGTTAAAAGCGAAGGCAACCCTTTTTCATGTCTTTTTTAGCAAAAATAAGGTTCGTTGGTTATCCCAGATAAATTTTCCACTTAATTACAGCTTTTTGTAATTTAATTAATTATTCATTCTCTACTCCGGAAGTGACGTTTTGGGAGGCAAGCATTTCGCGCCAATTTCTTTTCATATAGTCTGACTGTGAGAGCTGCCGAGTCAGTCATTGTTCTATCTCGGTTGTGATAAGTTCGGTCGTCGTTTGCTATTGTTTACGAGTCAGTCAACATGCCACACTGTGGCTGCGTACCGGGATGTACTCATTATTGTCTCACGGACAGAGGAACAACTGTCCCATTTACCCCAGGGTACCGCGACACACTCCCACTGGATAGTGACCTGAGCACACAAACTGCTTACACCCCGCCGTGTGACTCCTTCGCCAGACACCTGGCCCCTTCTATATAGCTCCAATACTTTAAACAAGTCCACAATAAACTTATCAAAGTTTGGCTCCACGATCTGTTCATTGAACGACGAATTGTACTCTTCACTGACTGGACCTGTATTCACTCCCACTACTCAACATCGCAGCAGGGTTGCTTACAGGCTTTGGGCCATAATGAGTACATTCCGGTACGCAGCAACAGTGTGGCATGTTGACTGACTCGTAAACAAAAGCAAACGACGACCGAGCTTATCACAACGGAGGTAAATCAATGACTGACGCGACAGCTCTCATAGTCAGACTATATGAAAAGAAATTGGCGGGAAATGCTTGCCTCCCAAAACGTCACTTCCGGAGTAGAGAACGAATATTTAGTTAAATTACGAAAAGTTGTAATTAAGTTGAAAATATGTCTGGGATAACCAACGAACCTAATTTTTGCTAAAAATGGCATGAAAAAGGTTGCCTTCGCCTTTAAGATTACAATCCAAGCCCAATGGCAAAGCGAGGTACATGACAAATATCCATTGCATCAGACTATTTGTTTACTCCCTATCATATGTCTTCTGGAAATCTATCACGCCTGTTTTCACGTAACCTTTGGTTTTAGATTTGAGGGCTTGTACCGTGCAGAGGAGATATGCATCGCTTCTGCACCGTCCCTGAATGGACAAAAATTGGTTTTAAGCATTTGACTGCAGCTAACCAACAACATCTTCCCATCCAGTGCAGATCTGTTGTCAAAGACTACTTTCAGTATTGGAGACAACGAACAAAGCCTTTGCAAAGGAACAGCTATTTTTAAAGAAATGTATGTAAGGCATTTTGTTAATTTACTTATTCAGGTCCTTAGCGGGGGATTGGCTTGGGGGGTTGGGGTTGTAATATTTGGTACAACTGAATGTGTGGAAATAACAGGTAATACATGTTTGGGGGAAAGAGCATGGTGAGGTAATTCTTAACCTTCATGAAGTCCCTTCAAGTTTATTTCATGAAACTGATTTGCTATCAATTTTAAACCCATAAAAATATATTACATTTTCTGAATTCACAGTGACTGAATAGTCTTAACTCATTCCTTGAAATGTTGCAAGTCGTTATAAATTCAAATGACTGCCATTTTTGTGAAAATTGCATTTTTGATGGGGCCTTGCGGCTTGTAATTACTCTTAAACAACAGAGAGATTATCCATCATTTTTAAATGACTCAAGTCTTCACATTTTCTATTAAAAGAAAAATTAAAAGTCTTAGAAACGGTTCCCCAAACCTTAGACTAGAAGTATGCTTGACAGAGCCATGAATTTGTAATCGGAGTTTAAAATTGCTGAAAGTTTCAAAATTAAAAAGGCTTGAAAATGGGTAACAAAGGTTTGAAGTTGTCTCAAAAAACTTGTATATTTTGCAGACAAGTGATGTGTTTAAAGAATTTTTATGGCTACGAATGATAAATAAAGACACAGTTTTATGCAATACTTATATACACCCTTGGTTTCGGAAAATAGTAATTATTTAATTTTATGTGAAACTGTAGGGCAGTCACCGTATATTTTTGAAAAACAGGGATAGAATTTTTGATCCAATCTGGAGTACTTAATTATTCATATTTCAATATTTGTTCCAGGTTCAGTGACATTTTAAGGCCACTTCAAGCTGTATCATAGACAAGCTTTGTTACTCCGTTGTCTTCCCACAGCAATTCCACTCACCAGCAGTGCTGCATGGCACAATGTACAAGTTAGTGGCCTTGGAGAAATGTGAATCGCAGTACTAAGTTACCATAAGACAATGTGCCAGTGGACTGTCTGTGTATTCAGAGGAACTATGTCTGACTGCTACACAAGTTAGCCTTGTTGGTGAGGATGCCTTTCATAGGCAATGAGTCGTGTGTTAAGAAACATGAGGGACTGAAGCTAAAGAAGACCTAGTGACACTCTGGTCTAGTTCAGGGTCTGATTTTGAGCTCAAAACGATAGAATGAATACGTACGGACGCTGAGAGGAATTCGAACAGAAATGCCTCTGGAAGTACGTGAAACATAATGAAATCGCTACACATTTATCAAGAAAGTGACTCAAAAACTCTTTAAATTTTGAACAGACATCGTACACCCTAAAGAGACTGGCGAAATTGGTTAAAAAGTTGGTTGTAGAGTTAACTCAATCATTAATTAACAAAAAGAAAAAAAGAAATTTCAACGGCAACGAAGAAAGTTTAGTCCTCAGTGGAGTCTACGGAGATTTATGCCGCCATCACAGGACCCCGCTATTCTTGTATACCAGCCGTCGCCAGGAGCCAAGAGTCCAAGAGCATTGCATACAGTCACCGTGACACACTTGCTGTATGATTGATTCGACTTATTAAACCGCGCATCTGCTTGGGAAGGTGCACTTCTAGCGGCCTTTGCATGTCCGATTGTAAACTATGGTGCCTTTGGAAAACTCTAAATGATGGTTCATTGACCCAATTCTTGAAATTCCTCCGCCATACATTGGAAAGACAAAAGTTCTAGATTAACTAGTGACGTGTCATGACGTGAAAATCACATTCAAAGGTCAAATGTACTCTTTAGCCAAGAAGGCAACCCTCTATTTAAAAAAAAACGGAAATAAATCAGTCACATTGTTATATTCCCAGACCTTCAATGCAAGACCTACTATGCAACGTTGCGTGCCAATTTAATATCTGGCGTTGCTGAATGTTATTTCGTGACACCTTGTAATCCCTAATTGTAAGTTTCACCTACTGTGAAATATCACATGCTTCGCAGACTCTTTTGTCCCTGATCAAAACTCCATGTAAATCATCCAACCACTGAAAAAATCACAAAGCACATGAAAGTCTGTGCATATCTTACTCTCTCTAAAAATAAGCCGTTACTTATGCACTTCCAAATGCTTAGGAGTAAAAAATCGATTCCTGGATTGATAAAGCGGGACATCTTTGTATAAAGTGGGGCATTTGGCTCCACACCAAAACGCATTGGGTAAAATTGTATAAGAGCCTAACAGCGGTTTTTTCTGCATGTTTTGGTCGAAGAGGAAAATGTGGGTGTCGAAACACTCAGTTTTTTTATTTTTTCCGAAAGAAGGGAGGCAAGATAGGACTATAACGAGTGAAGAATAACAATAGCATTTGATACGAAATTAATTTTCCCTTGCGACATGTTGACGGTGTGGCCGGACTAGGGACAAACCTCGAAGAAGCGGGTCAGGCCAGCCACTGAAAACGAGACAAGAGCGATTACACAAGTACTGCCTGGCACTTGGATTCTTAAAGAACTCTGGTGTTCTTGAGCTCTCATTTCGCGGTACTCATCATTCCCCTAGATTCGCAAACTGTTCACAAATACTCCAAGCTTGCGCGGCGGAAATTCTGTTACCCCGTTTTCCTTATTAGTCTTCAGGCGTGTCTCTGCCAGCTAGAATAAGCGCGGAAAAGTTGAGATTTGAAACATGTGACAATACCATTATTAATTCAGGAAATCTCATAACTCAGCAAATAAAAGCGCTACCACGGATAACGACAATTGCTGGTAAAATCGACAGAAGTCCCGTCACCACGGAAGACAACGACCCTGACATCAAAACGGTGAAGATTACTACGACATCGCCACCGACATTGTTCACAACACCATTACTAGAATTGTGGATTCAATGGTCTGGCAAGACAAGTGGTGCATATGGTGCCTTTCGCCGGATTGTCCACGAAAGTAACGCACCATCATTTTTGTACAAGTTCTAACCACCTTGCTATCGGTACTGAATGTGAGGTAGACAACCACAAGACATCGAAAATATTTTAGATGGTTAACATGAAACATGTTTCACAATATCAAAGTTAAACCATTGCAATCTGTTTTGCCCGTTGTACCCCACGAGCTATGTTGCACTAGCAAAACAAGATTAGGGTTGTCGAATAACGTCGTTTATTATGACGTCAGTAGAAAGGTAATTAAACAAGACTATGGGTGGGTCAAACACAGCCTGCTACGCTTTTGGCGTACTCACCTTGCAAGGAAATGAAGCTTTCTTGTAGATCACTGTTTCTTTTGATTTTGTTTTGGTGGAAACAAAATTATCAGACGGACTCAGGTTGTGTAAGTTAAATACTCAGTCAATACAAATTTGACAATTATGCTGAAAAAAACGGAGATAATCTTTGGCGGACGTATGCGTGCAGTGAAACGGACCAACAGTGTAACCTTAAACATTTTAAGCACTTTGTTTTGGGTGAAATCAAGGGGCCATCGCAGGATATATTAAGAATATTTGCAAGCAGAGTTATTTTTAGAGTTTGCATATTCTTGATTTTGTAAGGTCTCAGTAGTGTGAATTGGTTATTATTCTTATAGCTCGTTTCTGAAGAAGTTGTCTACTGACATTTTGAAGCCCTGCACTGTGATGCTAAAATTAATTCAGCATGGATCACGGAATAGTAAATTGTTGTGATTGCGAACAAGGGCAGGTATTTCATGAGTTTACTGAATAGAACGCAAGTCTGTTTTGTTCTCACCAGATAAAAATGACGTGCCGCCAAATGTCAAAAACATCCTTGTTCTGCAAAAGTAGAATACCATGCATTTAATGACATTTTGTAGATTGATAACCATGTAAATACGTTTGATAGCTTATTGTTGCCTGCTAATGTTGTAGACGAATATGTATAAGACCGGTGTCATTACAATATAGAAATGTCTCCAGACAAGTGAATTTGTAGAAGTCGTACGTAGAGGGACACATGAATACATCCTTGAGGTACATTTTGATGATGATTTGTTTGGTGAGGAGGAATTGTCAAATAAGACACATTGCTGCCGATTGTATCAATAAGATCCGAAGACTAAATGTTCCTTTCCAGTTATATCGCAAAATAAAAGTTTGTTCTCTAAGATACCTCAGTATATTGTATCAAAGGCTTTTGAAAGGTCTAAAAGATGATTGTTCAGTTTATCCTTTTGTCCAAATATCCCTCAATTCTGTTGGCTAATTCGAGTATCATGGAAAACATATTGATTTTCATATCAAAGATGGTTGTAATGAAGTAGGCATAAAGTTGGTCATGTGTATTTTTTCAAATAATTTTGGGAGAAGAGAGGTAGGCTTGTAGTTGTGTTCATCTAAATCATTTCAAACTAACTAAAGGATTACCCGTATTAAAAAAATTGACTGGTGATAGTAATTTGTGGATTTGTAATAACTGGAGCACACTGGAAGAAATTTTGTTGTATCCTTGCTAGATTTGAATTTAATATTACCCAAAGCTCTTACAAATATTTTCATTTTCTGATTCAATTTCGAATTTTGTTTGCGTTGGACTGAATCAGAAAATCTAATTTAATGTGCACGAGGACATATGCAAAAGTATTTGTGTGCCAATATCCACGAAGTTTATCAAAAAGTAAACAATTTCCTTTTTACATCCTTTTTAGTTAGCATGACGAATAATAGAGGAATAAAACTCAATGGAAGTCTGTAGACTGTATAGTCTAGTAAGCCTACAAAATACTGGATCGTTTCTGAAGAAAGACAAAGAAAACAAACACATAAAAATTGCAAAGTGAATGCACGCACTGCTAACACAAATGATCAAAAAGTTGTACAACTGTACGCCGATCGTTTTGTCATTGCAGACGGCCGAATTTCTTTATTTTGGCAAGACATTATGAGTAGGGGTAGTGATTTCACTCAAATAACTATCATTTAACGAGATTTTGGGTGACTATTGGTAACTAAACGTATTAGCACGGCGTATTTTCGGTTTCGTTTGACATTTTGAGAGACCGTTTTCCGCATTATCCGCTCATTCGCCCATTTTCGGATATTCCCAGTAGGCCTGCGCCACTGCATCTAACAACCAAAGTATTATATATTTTTGTATGTGGAAGAAATGCGAAAAACACACCAGAGTCCAAAATCGTATTTTTAGACTAGAGGACCTTGGTTCTACTGTCTTGCAATCGACTACAACGAATTCAGAAACATGTCGTTGACTTGTCTTGACTCTTGGACGGAGATTAGCCTGCGCGTGTCAGAATATATTGCTAATTTTCTGCAACCCCTCACACCATGGTCATAAATGATTAGATTCGGTTACCAACAATTCTAATATAATTTTTAAGTATTACGTCTTCAATTTTGTGTACTTTTGATCAATAAATAAACGCAGAATTAAAAAATAAGTGAATGTACACAATACCTCCTTTTCCTTTCTTAGTTGTATCTTGGTACGTCCCTGCGGATGGACATGAGCTGTCTTCAACACCTCTTGTGGATCTTTTTAGTGTCCATCTTTCCAGAGACTATGATTTTATCTTTATGCTATCTATACACTCATATTTCTGTACCGTTCCGTTATCGGTCACAATAAATGACCTTATATTGCCTATACACGGTCTCCTTTTTCTCCCTGGAAACGGAGCTTGCGACGCACCTCTTATTTTCGGGACATACTTCGAACATAATTTTTTTTGTGTGACGTTATCAGTGGATCGGTCTCCGCCATTGTGTTGTTCTACACCAGCCGCGAACCGTAGTGGTCTCGAAAACCGAGTTCGACCGAGTATTCTGAAAAGATGCATGAACGGAGGATGCAGTAATAGCAATTGGACAGGCAACATTTCAGTTTTTGCGTTTCCAAAAGACCCTAAGATCGCCTTGTAACGGCACAGGGTCGTGCGTAGGACACGGGTACGTCAGTAAACGGTTGAGCAAGCTTTCAGTCTAGGGCTACGCTGTGCTCAGTCCAGTTTGAAGAATCGTGCTTCTCAGAAATGGAGATTTGATGAAGGTATTCCAACCTTGAAGTGCATTTGATGATAAAAAGTGTATTGTGTTGTACTATTGCTGGCAGCGTAGTTGTCAGGGACATATTGAGTATGAACCTCAGCATCAAATTTCGACTGAGATAATGAATGTGACAGTAGTAAGTTTCCAACACTCTATTCTGTGAGAATGTTTACTATCCACATATACGCCAAAGTCCAATAAAGGACAATGGAATGAAAATGACACGCAAGTAGCTTGTGTTTTCATAAGCCCACAAAACTAGATTTAGGGAACTTAAACGAGTCCCTCCTTGGGACTGTGTCATGTGCCGGGGACTGGGAGAGTTCCAAGAAAATCTTTGGTACTTTTTAGTTTTGTTGCCAGTTTACTCACTATAAAAGAAATGGCGCTGTTACACGTGGCCGTACGTGAACATTTAACAAAGAGGTTACATGTACCTAAGAACTACTTAGATGATATTGAGAGCATTCTACAGGCATTATTGCTGCCGGCTAATGTCTGTTTTTAAATTTTCACACATTTTTGTAACGGAGGGGGTATATTTGGACTTGACTTACATACGCTGCCATAGAATATTTTCGAAAATGTCTTTCAGGTCACAACTTCAACTGGCTCGTTGTACACGAAACATTAATTTGAAAAACATTTCAGACACTAAAGCAATTAGAGAATGGTAGTAGTTTGCATTTTTGCACAATAAACGTTATTTTGTTGTGTAGAAAGCCCCAATCATTGCCCAGTAGTGCCTTGAAATGCAGAATTCAGTTTTTGAAACGAGATTCCAAAAATCATTTTATTTTTTCTGTGCTTTTTTAATGGGAAGTCAACCCATCATTTACGGGACTCTTATTTTACCAGCTGAAGTTCGTTGTTTAATAAGACACGATTCATTTCTTACGAACAACGTTTATTCTCATGTACCGACAACGAGAGCAATTGTTGCATATACAGTAGATCTTCAATTCGTACACAATGTTGGTTTGTTTTCAAAATACCGCACATGGCATGGCACTCACATCACACTCGCTATTACACTGGTAGTACATAATCCATGAATAAAGTTCTCTCTAGCCCTGAGGCATATGAATATGAAACCGAAATCAAAGAAGTTCAACAAATTTAGTTCCGGAGAGAACAATGCCTTTCACAGTAAACGTGATGCAGTTTTTGAGTAAAGAACGAGTTCATGAAATCTGAATTACAGTTTATTGAAAAGATTTACAGCTAGTGAAATGGATTAATGAGAAACGGAATATGTTAATGATAGCGCTCGTGCGGATCGCATATGCATGGATTTAACCCTTGCGCCAGCGCCTTGAACTGCTACTACAAGTATATTTGCTTAAGTATAACATTGGATCAAAGGTAAATAGTAACACTTAAGTACATATGATGTAAGTGATCTGCTGCAGTATATGTAAATATTGACATGCGTTCAAATTAAAGACAGATTACCTGACAAACTAAGAACAGATAAAACACTGAACGGCAATCATAGTATGTAACAAGCGTTCATAAAGGCGTACATGTACTAGGAGCGCTTAGCTCCATCTATCGATGAAGATTACGTGCATGCGCTGTATAAGTGTGAAACTGTTAAAAAATGAAAGACGTCATTTAAATACATCCGCATAGTCCAAAAGGCGGACATATTGGGTAATTTGTAAGAAGTAATAATTAATGTTGACTTGCTCAATATGAATATCCAGAAAATTAAAAAGACTTATTAAAAATCCCCAGTATCAAAGGCTCTTGCTTTATTACATGGAAACTGCAAAATACGCTAAGGATAACATGATGTAAAGACAAGCAAGGTAAGACAGTATAGGGTCACATGAATCAAATTTACACATTATGAAACGTCTCTCTGGAAAAGTCCGAGAGATGCTGAATTGATTTCAAAAAGCACTGATTTGGAAACCATACGTTAAGTAGCAAAGTTTGCCAGAAAGTCGTAAAGCAGCCGTTGTTTTACGATAAAGACTATCAACTGTTTAGTGACGTATCTGCCTTTCGGCTATTTTTCAAGCCTTTGGTATTTCTGATTCCAGTAACCACGGGGACAATTCAGCTCTTATGTGCTAGAATTAATCGGTTGCACACATGGTATGCTCCTGTGGAGTAGAGAAATATCAAGATTGACCGGGTCCATATGAGACAATTAGTCATGCTTTTAGTAATTTACACCATTAAATAACTGTGACCTAATTAGTATAATTATAGCTTACAATTTTAACATCTTCATATTATTTGAATGGGCAGAAAACGTAAAAACGACGCCACACTAAATGTTTCCATACCACATACGATGCACGTCTTGATGCGCCTGTGCTTTGCGTCCGTGCATTAACCCGACGGGTTATTGAGTTGTCCTATGACGCAGTTATGGTGGCTGTTGTATTATATTTGATCCCTGCAACTGACCGCTGATGCCAGACTTTTATTGTTGCACCGGCAAAGTCCGTACACTCTTACAACAAAATCCGTCAGGTATCTCCACCGGTCTTCATCGCCACTGATGAATCCAACAGGTGATATCAAAATGCTATTTATTATTCACAACCCAGTAGTGCTACCTATTGAGTATTTTTGTGACTAGTAATGATCAACACAGCAGAAA
This sequence comes from Phoronis australis, assembly GCA_002633005.1. NCBI lineage: Eukaryota > Metazoa > Phoronida > Phoronidae > Phoronis > Phoronis australis. Next base: position 421,007 of record NMRA01000104.1, on the reverse strand, counting down.
AAGCTGAAAATGAGATGTGCAAAAACTAACTGCAGGAAACTGTGAGAGAGACTGTAACAGTAACATGTTGTAACTGGTTAATATTTACTTACACAAGTTGCCAGCAGTTTCAAATATCACCCACGATTGTATCGAGCTAAAAAATCAGAGCGCCTTTGTCAACCAATGTTATATACTGTCCGGCTGAAGTGTTATGTTGCTTCATTGGCCCCTCGATCACGTAACGCAGCCTCACACCGTCAACAACAATGGCAGAAAGCAATCAATTTGACCAGGCACAAGTTTCACCACGCGAACTTTAATGGGCGTGACCGTTTTAGGACCAAAATATAAGTATCTTGTGATTATAGATGGACGGGATGGGCTTTTTGTAGTCAATGGTTGGCAGAGGTATAAAACAATAAATCATGTTAGATGCTGTGTTTCTGTAATTTTATTAGAACTCGTCAATAACCGCCAATGTCTAACAGACATTTAGTCAGTGGTCCTTGAGCTGTAGAGGCTTTAGAAAAGGCAACGTGAAGACTTCATCTTGCCAATTTATTTTTTTTTATTTTTCACCGCAGCTCATTCATAGTTTACTTTTCAAATGAAAAACGTTCAAACACATTGTTAGTAATTTGCCAATGGATTTGTTGTAAGGCAGAAAAATGTAATCAAAATTTAAATTTCGAATACATTTCAACCTTTACGCCGGATTTGACTCAATAAACGTAGTTTACAGGCGTGCAAAAAGTTATTAAGGATTCTTTTAAAAAATGTCAATATTTATTTAGAGCTATAACCAATTCCCACGTTGATATAAGAGCGCATAACATTTACAAACGTACTGTATAACACAAAAAAATCAGCATCTGATTACAACCAGGAGCATTCATGCGTGTACACGTGACGTATGACGAGTATAATCAGTTCGTATATTGTTTAATGCACAGGCGCTTGGGTTTATCTGTTCCTCGATCGCAAATGACGTCACTCAATAATACATTATAAGAAAACATAAAGGTTGGACACTTAAACTTTGCCAAGCCGAGGCTCCCAAATTCAACCGTCCAAAATCCAAATAAAATCTGCGTGCACCTCCCTCAGTCTGGTGTTGCATAAACCTTCGAAGCCTTATCTTTCCTAGATCCCATTAACTGTCTTCGTGAGTGGTGAATTGGCGATGGAATTTCCAAAACAATCTCAAAACTCTGAATTCAAGGACCTGAAATAGTAAACATGGCGGATTTCAGTTGTGCTTCAACTTGTACGCCTGTCGTAGGTGAAACTTCGAGTTTGAGCAAGCAACCTATATTTCAAATTCAATAATTCTAATCCAAAACTCAACTAATTGAGAATGTTAAAGTTAGTATTTTAATGATTATTTGTAACTTTATTCCACTGACGGCTCATTTTAGCCCTTAACTTAGAATTTTATTACATAAACTGGCGTATCTTGTTTCTCATCTTGACATCACGCACTTTTTTGATTGAAGCACAACACACACTCGACCAGGAAACGCAGTCCGTGCAAGTATTACAATGCGCGTGGCCGACGAGTTAACTCAATGGTTTTGGCCAAAAGTAAAACCTTCATAAGAAATCACAGTACACCAAAAACTTCGCATATCAATACAGTATCAGGATAATTTATTTTTGACACAAATATGTGAGTAATTACATTTATTTGGCAATAAAGTGCGCTCTGCTTCTCATGATCAAGTAGTCGAGGGATTGACGATGAAAGCCGCGCGAAATTAGACTTTCGAATTTAGCTCAGGAGCGTCCGTCAAAAACCCGGATGTGCGAAGACCGTCTGCCATGACATCACGGAATCACTTCCTTGAATTTGTGATTTTGGCATTCTTTTGGCATTTTTGTCGCCAAATCACCACTCGAAGGCAATTTGAAGAGATCGAATGAAAGAAACCATTCTAAGAGTTGCCCGATGCTAGTTTCGTGGAGTTCCATGCAGAAAATTCTGAGCAAACAGATTTCGAGTGTCCAACCTTTATGTTTTCTTATATACGTTATTGAGTGACGTCATCTGCGATCCAGAAACAGATAAACCCAAGCGCCTGTGGTTTAATGCAGCCGTGCTCTTCACTAGTTTGTATGAACATGTATGTTACTTCGTTGTATTATTAAGATGTGACGTTGCAATCCAGTTTGGATATCTTATGGATTTTTTTCTTTAAATGTGGATGTTTACAGAAAATGATACAGGCTGTGACCTGAGGGGTTGACATGTATACAATGCGGCATTATTGGTAAAAATGTTATCTCGGAGCATTTTAAGATTTTTATAGGGTCCTGAATGTAAAGTGTACATAACCTTTAATTGACATTATCGGTGACCTGCGAACGTGAAGGTTCAAGATTAGAACCTGCGCTGGGGCTGGTTTCAAAAAATTGCTTTTCTCGCAGATAATGTCAATTAAAGGTTATGTACACTACAAAAATGTCCAACTTCGGAACACCAATACTCAAAAAGGGCTAACAAGATTCTAATTAAACTTTCAGATGTTCTATGCAAACTGAGTTCGAAAGACTGTTAGTAATAGTTTTTGAAATGATTCATATTTGCATGCAGGGTAAACAAGACTCTTGTTTTCTGTATAAGCTAGCAGAGAATGTGGTAGAGATTTGTTAGCATCTCGTGACTATATTCCGCATTCCGATTGGTCGCTGACTGTTCTTAGATTGACGTCTGGTGACTAGTCGAGTAAAAAAATGCGCGGACCTGAATTTCCAAGACATGCCCACGATTAAGTTGTTACAAAATGCCACTGTGGTCTGGGTAACCCACAATGAAGAAAGGGCAAATTAGGGCAACTTGAAGTTTGCCGCAGTCAAAACAATCTTTAGGATAAAAAATGGTAATCTTTTACAATTCACATTTTGACCGTTTTAGTTATCATCATGGATTGGTTTGTAGTAAGTTGTGTTTGTTTGTTAACAAGTTATGGAAAAGTATTTGGAGAATCCAATGGCGATAAAAGCACTAAACACACCACGGTGCACGGAGCCTCTTGTATACTACCTGGTGGAAAATGCAGTTACAATATATACCTCAATACTAACGACAACTTCAGCGGCAAATTTCGAAGAGAGATCAGGGAGCAAGGGTCGCCGGGTAATGGAAATGATCATAATGTTCCAGCAGCTGACATGCAAGGAATGAAGGAAGCGGTTGAAGAATTAACTAAGAAGGGAAACGCTGTTGACATAAATGTCGCAGTGAATGCAAAATTGCTGAGCAACTTTCAACTGCAAGTCTCACAAGCACTGAGACGAATATCTAGCGGGAACAGTGTGTGCGAGCTGAGATTAGATGCTTTGGAGAAGAAGATGGCGGGGCTGACTAAGAATACAATAGAGGGGATGGAGGAGGAGAATAATCGACTGATGGCAAAAGTTCTTGCCAGAAACGACAACATTAAAGCACTTGAAGTTGAACTTAATGCCACCATTTCAAACAGGGGACACTTTGAGTCTCTGTCCAACAATTGCAGTTTGCAGTTAAATGATGTTTGGACTCAGTTCAATACTTCTCGAGAAAAGTCGTCATTGGATTTGCACAATGCGGCCACAAATTTGACTTCGTGTAAAGGAAACGTAGCTGCAGAAATGTCAAAGGCACAAAGTTGTAAAGATCGCCTTAATGAACAGTGGATTCTCTTCAACCATCTCCAAGTTAGGATGCAAAACGTGACCGCGAAACTGAACAGTTGCGATGCAGAAGCCAGTGTGACTGAAAGCTTAAAACAGACATGTCATCGTGAATTGAACAACTCCAACGAGGTCACTACAAATCTCAAAGAGGAATTGTCTAAGTGCAGACAAACTGCACTTGATTTACGAAACCAACGAAAGCAACCGACTAAAAGTGGATTCCACGACACTCTCCTCTGCCCAGGTAAGGTAATCTTGAAAAGCTCCACAGACAGTTAATATGGATATTCTAGTTCTTAACGTCTTGTAGCCCTTGTTAACGTATTTGTGGGTACGTAAGTCCATCGGAATGTATTCCAAATAGTGTTTCAAAAATTACAGTTGTTTAAATTTTTGTACATAATTATGCGAAAACGTCCAAGTTTCACGTATAGTAGTCTGAAAATAGACTATATCGAGTTTTGATTTGACGTCATAACGATCACATATATACATGTACATGTAAGAACCCCAGATACTGGGTTGCATTCTGCAAACAAACTAACGAAAAAGGCTAGTCTGCTCAAGAGAGCACTTCGGTTGCAATGCATGACAACACCTTGCTTAGTCGTACGTGATTTTGCAAAGCTCCCCCGTCCACGGAACGTGTTTAGTTGGATCCAATCATCTGCCCTGGCACTAATATACATGTACCATGTCTCAGATCTTCCGTACAATGATGGGTTGAAAATTAAAATGTAAAAGTGCCCTTGAATTTGATATATCTTGTTAGCGTGTCGATTTACAAGCGTTATCTTTTAAAAAATGATTTTGAAAAGTAGAATGATAAGCATTCTTTTTCTGCAGCTCATCCTTTGTCAAGGATTGAATTAAAGAAGCACATCGGTGAACGATCCGAAATTCAAGGCTATTGGGGTCGGGACCCATTAACGAATGATGGAGCGTATTGGGTGATGGATGGCTATGACAAATACACCAGAACTCTGGTAAGATTTAAGTCGTTGGACGACTTGGAGCAGAAGTTCAACGGGACGACGTTTAATCTCTCTGAGTCCTGTATTGGGAGCCAGCATAATATGTATAACAATACGTTCTTCTGCCTGAGCGCACAACAACTATTAGTAAATGCATGGAACTTAAGCTACAACCCTCCACGACTGATAAAACGCATTGAACTGTTTGACAACACTGACCTTCAACAGGGTTCTACTGAAAAAATAGGCTACAAGAACGGATGCCCGTACAAGTGGGGAGGCTTCTCTGATGTAGATATCGAGATAGACGAGCTGGGTATTTACGTTATCTACGGTGCCGGCGATGACTATAAGACATGTAAGATGCGAGTGAAGAGGTTGAATAAGACGACATTTGAAGTGGAGAAAACCTGGAACCTCAGTAATGTTACCAAATACGCTGGAAACGCGTTCTTCGTGTGTGGAACGCTGTACGTGACTGACAACCCACACGCTCAACCCACCTTTATCAAGCATACGTTCAACACGCTAACGGGAGACGTTAAACATATAGACAAAGACGCCCAGAACACTGTGTTCTATCCCAATAGATTCAACTACAATGTCCATTTGCACTATGACTTTGAAGACAAACTCCTCTATGGCTGGGAAAACAAGCACCTCGTTTCATACTCACTGATATTCGAATGACTTGTATAGCGGTACCTGTTGAACAGGTAACGGAACTGGACTCTCTTACATTATAATTAAACCAACTCGCCCTAGATTTAAACACATAATATATACATATATATATATAAATACAGACAGGTACATAGGTATATAGACAGATAGATAGATACATAGATAGATAGATAAATAGATAGATAGATAGATAGATAGATAGATAAATAGATAGATAGATAGATAGATAGATAGATAGATAGATACATAGACAGATAGATAGATACATAGATAGATAGATAAATAGATAGATAGATAGATAGATAGATAAATAGATAGATAGATAGATAGATAGATAAATAGATAGATAGATTGATAGATAGATGGATGGATGGATGGATGGATGGATGGATGGATGGATGGATGGATGGATGGATGGATAGATAGATAGATGGACAGACAGACAGACAGTCAGACAGAAAGAGACAGACAGACAGACAGACAGACAAACAGACACACATCCAGACAGACAGATAGATAGATGATACATAGATTTTCTTCTCACTGGCAACGAAATGGTAAAACATGGAAGCGTGGGAAGTCGTGGCGAAATTGTGGATACGTTATTCATATTTTCGTATTTGATTTAGTTCCGATTTGTTACAAATTCATATAAATGGAAATTTTGAGATCGTAGCGACTCCTGAGCGTTTTATTGCACGTGTAGTTTTAACGTCGAATAGACAATGGTCTTCCCTCGTGCACAAACGTTCTCGTCAATGATGTTGTTTTCATCGACATAAAGCGCAAATCTTTTCCATCGAACTTCATCTCTGTCTCATGAACCGTCACACAATTTCAGTTAATGAGAAAAAATAAGTTTTCGACACCTCACGGGAAGTGCTTATCTTTCTGCATACTACAGCTGGGGACAGATACCGTTCACGAGAAAAGAACTCAGGAGAAAAGAAGCTGAAATGGGTTGGTCTCTGGAGAAGAAAAACATTTTTTTTTGGCAAAAGTGCGATAATACCCGACTGAGTGGCGAAGATAGGAAATAATCTATCAGGGGCTCAGTTCCGGATTAACAACGTAGCAGAAGTTACATGTATGCTGCGGGTCCCAAGGTTTTTGGGGCTCTCGCAAACAGCATTTTTAGATGCACTAATATCAGAAACGTATGCTGATGTTTCTATGCCTATGGTAGAACTATCACCAAGTGATGCGAACTTGATATGGAAAATTGGTGTTAGAGCCGAGGGTGCGGGGCCTCAGTAAGTTGTGTTAAAAACTTAAGCGTGCATAGAAAAAAAAGATTTCAGGGACTTGCCATTGCGCTATGCATTCATTGCTTTTTTAGCCATACTTGAATTTACAGTTTGGGTTTTGTTAAAATACGCGGAGCGACAAAATCTGAAAGGTAGTATTCTTGTTATCATGCTTGACACAAGCGCGGGTCTCTAGATTAGCGGTGTGCGAATTATCTTGAAATCGTCCAATTTCACCAACACCTAGCTTTGCCCAGTGGTAGTGTTGTCGCAACACCCAGACGAAACCAGTTACGAGCCAAAGGCTCAGTATATGAAGAGGCACAGCTCAATCAAAGTGGTAAATTAAGTAGGCTTAGCTAGCTGACGACGTGCAAATCACAGCGCAGCGTTAGGCTGTGAAGACTCATTCATACGAAATAAAATGACCTTTCGGAATATAGGCCCTTCTGAATAAGAACACAACGCGTCTTTACTACGTCTTGGTCTGTACTCCGAAAAAAAAATCTTTGGAGTAATGAACCTTCGTAGTAACCCGGCTGCAATTGCCGTCATTAATTGCTGTGTCGTAAATATATTAATGCTTTTAAGTATAAAAGATGTTAACATATTTTTACTTGGGGATAGTTTTAATAACAATTTTGACTGATGCGAAAAATAACTTCGAGAGGTTTGGCTGATTGAGAACTTCGCGACTTATTTCGGGTAAAGCTGCTGACTGATTGTACATTGAGCTAACAGCATATTGGCAGATAAAGAAAACGAAATTGAGCTTCCGGCAATCACGACCCAGTCGTTAAATCCCAAACTCCGCCTTGGAGATTTAAAACCAGAGTGCCCGTATAGTTCGTGAAACATTGGCAGTTAGCTTGCTTGCTGTTCTGTCAAACAGCGAAGAAGGCTATGGAAGTTTGCAGAATATATCTGGATCACTTCGAATGCTGCAAACATTAACACATAACGTGGAGTTGCCGTGAGGACTTGACAGGGACCTCAGGGGTCTCACGCTCCACTGGATTTTCTACAATATAATTTGAGAAGGCTCTGCCCAGTCACATGTTGTTTGTCATAAAACAGATAATGATACCTGCAGCTGATGCGGCAAGTAGAACTACTCCCGTTTATCACATTGGTGTAAACTCACAGTAGAACTATGGTTTTCTGTTGAGCCCAGACCGTACGGTGTTGCATCATATATCAACTCCGGACGGTCTCTCACGACGATTTAGCGTTATGGCCGACGAAAGAGTTACAGTCTCATCTAATCTAGTCCACAAACGCCCCCACGATCCAGCAGAGATGCAACTGTATCGGTTTATAACTGACAACAGCCCCGAAGTCGTGTTTTTCAAATGCCGAAATCTACCTGTATCTCACCGTTATTAATTCTTGCAGCGAACGTTCATTTTCAAAACTTAGACTGGTAAAAAATGAGATCATCAACCAACATGGGACAGACAAGCTGCCTCGCACAAGTAAGTATTAGACATAATCTTTTAGGTAATTTCGCTGGTGAGAAGTACGTGTACAGAAAGTGTCGATTATAAGCTGAACGAATACATACATAGGGAACACCGCAGCTGAGTCGACAGCTCATATCAATGAACCAGTTCATTCAATGGATACAGGTCATTCAATTGTTGTAATTTTACGCCTTGGCATGGCCTGTCAGCTTAACTATTGTAAACTCAGTTGAAACAGACAGCTCCGCCGAGTGGCCTTTACCTCATCGTTTGCGGTGGCCCTAAGTGTTTTAAAACATTGCTAAATCTGTGTTGAAGCTGTCTCATTTTGCTTTCCTTCTCAAAAGCGGAAATGAATCCTATTTTGCTTTTGCTTTGAGATAATCGTTGTACGAACATACATGTATGCGCGGAGCCCCGCCCTTCGACCTTTATATGCTGTGGGTCCCGCAATTACTTAATTCAGCCCTGCAGCTGGTGACATGAGAGTAGCTAACTGAGCAAAAAAATCGTGCCAAAATCACGTGCTCTCATTGAAAATACACGGTAAAATCTCACAAAAACTCGCGATATCTTGCAAGGTACTAGTGTTAATGAACTCGGCTCAGGTCTTTTTAGTGTCTAATACTGAAAAGAATCATTCAGTCATGTCACAGGAAGTCAGTCGTACCAAATTACAGGCGTTATACACTGAGTAGGTATATCGTGTTTCCCAGCTTCAACCACTTCAAAATTAAAAAAGGTTCACTAACAATTGAGCAACAAACGGAGTACTATACATGCAGCTGCTTAGGCTTTTCACTATCTTGTTTGTTGCAATCCAGTTTATAGTTATTATGGATTTTTTCTTTTAATGTGGATGTTTGCAGAGAATGATGCAAGTGGTGACCTAATGGTTTCACATGTAACTATTCAATGCGTAATTATTGATAAAATATTATCTTGGGGCATTTTAACAGCTGCATTTAAAAGAATGAACGAGTGCCGAATACACGCGTTCTCAAAAAACATGTTGACTTTCCATATGTTTGGCTGCGAACGTGAAGGTTCATGGTTAGTATCCGCGCTAGGGCTAGTTTCAGAAAATTACTTTTCTCGCCAATAATGACAATTTAAGGTGATGTACATTGTAGGACCCCACGAAAATGTCCAATTTCGGAACACCATATCTCAGAAATGGTTGGAAAGATTCTTATTAAACTTTCAGATGCTGTACTATGTTTTATGCACTAAGTTCTCCAAAAGACTTTTAGTAATAGTTTTTGAAATGTTTCATTTTTCAATGCGGAGCTATAAGAACAAGACAAGTGTCGAAATAAGTTGGCAGAGAGCGTGACCCTATTCCGCATTCCAATTGGTCCGTGCCTGATCTTAGACAGCCTCGTCCCCAAGCCTCAAGACGGCGCTGATCGGTTTAGGCTATTTGAGGCTTGGTTATGGGAATTACCTTCTGCACAATGATTGGCCGCTGCCTTGACATCATTAGAACAAAGGCAGATTTTAATTATTTCCACAGGCGTTGTTGCTGCCATTCATGAAGCAGAAGGCATATTGTTTTGATATTGTTTGAAATAAAGGTTGTTCGCCTACATGTTTTCACTTCTTTTTCATTAATAGTATCATAGAAATTAATCTGTTTTCGAATCACAATTAATTTGGTTTTTAATCCTATCAGGGCAAAACTATCAGTACGGGTAAGCTGGAATAAATGACATTATTATCACCACCGCTCCAGTATCCTGAGATATACATGTAGGCGTGGTTATTGTTAATGATGATAGCACTATACATTAGTTTCAATTGTGAGCAAAATATGTCAAGCAGGTCTTCCTAAAGCACTCATCACTGGACTCAAATGTGAGAATCATTAAAATGTTTTGCGTCGGTCACACTGAATCGGGGGGGGGGCAAGATTTGTTGGCATATATACCTTGTAATCATAGATTATAAAAGAAGCCCAATGATCAAACTGAAAGTTGGCTTAGATGATTTGAAATGGACTAGTCGATCCACGACCAAGTTCAAGAGGAACCCGGCTCAGTCCACGCCCGACTTTTAAGTGAAGCAAAAACTGTTGACTTTCGTATTGGATGTACGTCGGCGAATCTAAGGGTATCATAATGTTTACGGATACACCCATTTCATGTAAATTGTAGATGTGCCATGAATAGTAAACGTATTCATGAACATATCAGGTGTACACGTGCACACCTATTTCACGGATTCTGACTATAGATGCCCATAGACTACTGTACACTGTATCCACCCATAGACACAATGAGTATTTAATGACACAGTACATGTAGGTATAGCTACAGAAGAATATTTGTTCTATGGACCCCGGCAAACAATATGCAGAATAATGTCACGTGGGATATTACTTCGTGTACGCCACTCTGGGTACGTTTTGTGTATGTATACAATATAGTGCAACAAATTTCTTGCGCAAACCATATTTTGGAATAAGTTTGACAACTTAGGACACCCCTCCCCCAAACTGCAAGACACGATTCACGCTCATTGGTATTTTCGGAAGCGTCGCCATCGCAGAGGGTGGCTTTGACTGAATCGCAGGCCCAACGCTGACATTCCACACTCTCGCCTACAACGCACAAACCGATGTCATTTCTATGGAACTTTCAGAGACGTTCTCGGTCAAGTTGCTGTTTTTAAGCCTCCACAAACGCGCATTTTCGCGTTTGAAAAAGGCGGGTATCCGCGGACTTCCGTTCCTCACAACTCCTCAGTGACGCACTGGTTAAATCAATAATGGCGGAGATGGTCATCCATCCATTACGTACAACCCCGATAACAGAAGTTGTTCTTTAATTTTTGGCTTGTTTCTTAGCAACAGGAATACCCAAGGCGGCTATTAAAGGAGCATGCCACCCAAAAAACAACGTAATTTGTATCAATTTAGATCGAGTAGTTCTACTCCATAACGAAACGTACGGTTGCGTTACCTGACACCTGACGGCAGACGGAGGTGTTGAAAATATCCAATGACGTCATCGGTTTCACACACAGTCTGTTCAGCAGTTCACAACACGGGTTACTGGTGTCAGCTTATCGCTTGAAGTCATCGTTTAACACCAATAAATCATCAAACTTCGATGTAAAACTCTTAAAAATACACCGAGTTCTTACAAAAACGTTTTGTTTTATTTCGCTCTTACGGATTTATTGGTATTTGGACACACCGTAGCCTACAAAGTTCGGCAGGACAATAAGGTCCGTAGCAGGAGTTTGGGGTCTGTTCGGAGATAATTTCGAAGTATTTTCCGTGAGATACAGACAGGAGAACCTAGATCTGTGTTGTTCAGACTTGTGATTTTTTGAGTTCTAACCACAAAACGCTTGTTATCCTGGCCATTGGCTCGGAGCCCGATCACGCCCGTCGCGCCCGGACGGATTCAGTGACTCGTTATCCCGGCCAGTGGCTCGGAAACTGATCAGACATCACGAACATAAACCAGCCAAAGTTCAGTGGAAACTAAACTTCCAGGCAAGAAAATACTATACTAGTGAGCCAAAGTAATGCGCACCTGATTATGATGGTGAATTAGCCACGAAACTGCAAATCTACTTACTCGTCAGGGGCCGCGAATTCTGGTACCGCTTTCTGGCTACAGCACCGTCAGGGCAGAAAATGTACATTGACAATCATTATTTGAGTAATGTAAATGTAAATAAAGATTATCCTAACACCTGGCCGTGGGATGGAAATCGAGTTGTTTCACAACAGTTTCTGCCAACGAACACTAAATTAGCATGAGCTCACACGGCCTCGGTGTCCCGTCAATTAGTTTTATTGCACCTAAAGCCGGAAACGCAGTGATTTATTCATTGCTGGCTTCTCAAATCATTTGCACTCACGAACACTCCAAAGGCATTGCAAATTGCATCTAATGAGACAGACTGTGTTTCAGTTTTATATAAGTATTGGTTAGGGTGAGAATAATTCATTTTGAAACAGAACGCTCATTAATAAACGCCAAAATGGCAACTCGCAATCCCGACTTACGACGAGTTAGAGCTCATCAGTCCCGACTTCACAGGTGGATCGTTAAGTTTTACAGGCTATCAATTCGAACAGGAATGCAGTGATGAAGAAATACTAGAGAGGCGCCGTGAACAAGCTAAGACAACGGAACGTATGGAGTTATTTGGTAAGCCGGCATTCGTCAGGCACTGTCAACGTCTGCAGGCCACAGACACGGAGATGTTTCACGGCCTCATACCTGCTACTTACGGCGTACATTTCATTCTTCACTACCATGAGCCACTTCCTAAGCATTTTGGACTCTCGAGGAAGTAAAAAACGATATACCCGCTTTCCTCGCAGCTGCTTAGTTCGGACAAGCCGGAACGATGCACCGCAACATAGCGGCATTCACTCTGCATATGAACCACTGACGTCGCTAGCGTCGTTTCTCAACTTCCTCACAGGTTAACGCTACACCTCTTGGCAAGGCAAGGTCGACCGTGTGCGAGGAGAAGTGGATATAGACCGATTATGACGGCAAAAAAGACTAATTAAATCGGGTGGCATTCTCCTTTAAATCTCTTAAGATGTATTAATAACATTCTTTCGTTTTTAGGCACAGGGTCATTGTGAAACTCTTTAAAGGTCAGAAGTAGATATGGTTGAATTTTGAAACTCACTTGTAAATAACTACAACCACTGCTATTTCTCCAACTTTTGACCCGCAGGGGTCAAAGCCCCTGAGCCCCTGCATACAGATCCGCTGCTATTGCCTGGGAGTAATTGTATAGTCCTAGCTACTGTACATGTCTACACCAGTTATAAACAATAAGTGTTTTGTGCTTTTGCGCATATAATGGAGAACGCGTCTGTACCTACACACAAGTGATGAAGTAAAAATTTCTCCATATAATGCTGGCCTAAATTGTCTTATTCACAAATTGTTGTCACAGTTTGGGCAAATGATGACGCTTCAGGCCACAAATTCCGGAACAAATTTTAGCAATTTCAAAATTGGCTATGACGATTGAGACATGTACAGTGAGTTTAACGATTTTATGAACAAACTTTTATACCCGAATATTAGCGTCGAATGGCAGTCACAACCTTGTAATAACCCATTTAGTTAACATTTTGGCGGGAAACCGAGGCCGGATTCGAACCCGGGCCTCAAGACTTTCGAGTCGTCGACTTTACCACTACACCACTCAGCGGTTGACGTCACCGAGCGTGAAAATAGAATACTTAAATGAGCACGCGCAACAATTGCATGTTCAGCAAAGGGCACTGCACCGACAGTTATACGCTATAAAAAATAAGACGCATAGTTTCTATAAAAATGATATTTTAATTCAATGAAATTTTTCTCTCGTGTTCTCTCATTTGTAAATCACCGATCTTCAATTAGAATGCGGGTATCGTATCGTCGGGATCCTTTGACTTGAGCATTATAGTCAGTTACTAGTGGTAACCTACTTAACAGACGATATTTTCCCGGTCGAAGCTTAGCGTGATAAACTGTGTAGTAAGCTATAATAGTTGCTAAACCTTAATTTATAGATTCACTTTATTTCTATTTTGTTTTATTTTTCAATTGGTTTTGAGTGAAAGCATTGTTTGACAAAAATAGCTCGGCTTTTCTTAAAAGGTCACGACCTCCGACCCCGGGCCTCTGACATAGAAAGTAGTTACAAAACCGAGGCGAGTCGAGAAAGGTAGATCGATTCATTGCAATTGCTTAAAACCATTTTCATTCAAGAATATAAGGCTACGTACTTACGAAAACAAAATATAGATGTAGAATTACAAACCTGTATAACGAGCTGGGTTTTTAAAATACTAACACGCTTCTGACATTATAAGATTTGGATACCCCCCCTCGTAATGCCATAGCACTATATAAAGACGTGCGATTTTGACCGTTTTAGTTGCCATCATGGAATGGTTTGTAGTAAGTTGTGTATGTTTGCTAGCAAGTTATGGAGAAGTATTTGGAGAATCCAATGGCGATAAACACACTAAACACACCACGGTGCACGGAGCCTCTTGTATTCTACCTGGCGGAAAATGCAATTACAATATATACCTCAATACTAACGACAACCTCAACGGTAACTTTCGAAGAGGGATCAGTGAGCAGGGATCGCCGGGTAATGGAAATGGACATAATGTCCCAGCAGCTGACATGCAAGAAATGAAGGAAGCGGTTGAAGAATTAACTAAGAAGGGAAACGCTGTTGACATAAATGTGGCAGTGAATGCAAAATTGCTGAGCAACTTTCAACTGCAAGTCTCACAAGCACTGAGACGAATATCAAGCGGGAACAGTGTATGCGAGCTGAGATTAGATGCTTTGGAGAAGAAGATGGCGGGGCTGACTAAGAATACAATAGAGGGGATGGAGGAGGAGAATAATCGACTGATGGCAAAAGTTCTTGCCAGAAACGATAAAATTAAATCTCTCGAAGTTGAACTTAATACCACCGCTTCAAACAGGAATTATTTTGAATCTCTGTCCAACAATTGCAGTTTACAGTTAAATGATGTTTGGACTCAGTCCAATGCTTCTCGAGAGAAGTCGACATTGGAATTGTACCATGCGACCAGAAATTGGGATTGGTGTAAAGACGACTTAGCGGCGGAGACGTCAAAGGCACAAAATTATAAAGGTCGCTTCAATAAACAATGGATTCTCTTCAGGCGTCTCCAGGTTAGGATGGAAAACGTGATTGCGAAACTTAACAGTTGTGATGCAGAAGCCAATATGACCGAAAGCTTAAAACAGGCATGTCATCGTAAACTGAACCACTCTAACGAGGTCACAACAAATCTCCGAGAAAATTTGTCTGCATGCAGACAAACTGCACTTGATTTACGAAACCAGCGAAAACAACTGGCTAAAAGTGGATTCCACGACACTCTCCTCTGCCCAGGTAAGGTAATCTTGAACTGGTGCAGACAGCTACAGTAATATGGAAATTCTGGTCCTAAATGTTCTTGTAGCCACTGTTACCATATTTGTGGGAACGTAAGTCCATCGGACTGTATTCCAAATAGTGTTTCAAAAATTACAGTTGTTTAATTTTTTGCACATATGCGAATACGTCTAAGTTTCACGTGTAGTATTCTGAAAATAGACTATGTCGAGTGGGAAATTGACGTCATGGTGATCCCAACGCAGAGAGAACCTTACTACGTTGCATTCCTTAAAGACCATAGGCGGATTTAGGGGGGGGCCTGGGCGCCCGGCCCCCTTTGGCTGCCGCAAAAAAAATAAAACAGTAAGAGCGTAGGGAAATGTTGAGTTTACTATTTAACCCCGGTAATTAAAATTATACGGATGAAAAAAGATTTAAATGTGTGCAGTTTTAGTGTTGGGGGGAGTCAAATCCAATATCAAGTGTCAAATTCGGAACACAGCGCATTCGTAACGGAACTATGGCTAAGTATAGTATCTCCCGATATATCCTAGGCGACCGGCAGTGGCGCTGCGCACTACGACTCCGTTTCCGTCGTCTGCTCCACTGTGCAATGAAGAATATTTACTTCATTTTTTAAAGAAAATGGAACCTGAGTGACGATGAAAAAACAGAAGCTGCTGGTAAGATGTGAATTTTAATCGAAGCCTTAGTGAATCACTCAGAAACTCGCAATACTCTCTTTGTCAAACCTTATCTTAGGACGATTTCCAAAGCAATCCCCGGCGTCATTATTGCCAACACGAAAAACGGATTTGGTCTTTTGGGCATTTGAAGACTATTTTAAATACGACAAATTTGTTAAGAATTGATGGCACAAAA